>VZRE01003086.1:0-185258 GCA_013396775.1 Cephalopterus ornatus
AATCTTCATTCGTGAAGCCTAGCCATGATTGATGACTACAAGGCAGGGAGACACAAAAATCTTCTTATTCGAGTAGGGTTTTGGATAGCTTCATTTTTCTACCGTTTTCCTGCTTTCCTATGTCTTATCTTATGTATCAACATCTTCACGTATATACCCAGGAATCCATCTCACTGCTCTCTTTCAACCATTTCTTTACCAGCCGAGAGCATTGCACACCCACTGTGGTGAAGGTAATTTCACAGCACCTCACATTGCCCCCAGCTGTTTCAGAAACCATAGGCTGTTTTTTACCCGATGAGAACTCATTTTTCACCTCAGACTCCTGTCTCTTTGAAGCAGTTGCCAGATTTTTACTGTATCACGACTACTCAGTCGGCATTAAAAGAAGAAAAAAATTTATATGTATTTGAAAAAGAATAAGGCTACTAGCAGATTTTCTTTTTGAGTGTGAGCATTATACAGATGAACCAAAACATGACCCTGAATATACACCACCAGAGAAAAAATTGCTGGCAACATGTTGATTGCCTCAGTTTTTACTTACATATACATATCTGCTGAGTTCAAGAGCCCTCACACTTGGCTGAGCACAACATCCTCTTTCATTGTTGGAAATATCAGCTCTCTAGCATGTTGATTGGATTAGAAAAAGTAATACTCATGAAGAGGTTACTCAAGAATAGGAAGACTATTTTCCAGCTACAACACAAGAGATAAAGAGCAGCAAAAGTAGGTGGCAACAGGTGGCAGACTTATATCCTCTGGAGTGCTTCTTCTCAAAAACCAAAGAAGCCATTGCATTGACTGACACAAAACAGAGAAGAGGCTGAAAGTTTACAATTCAAAAATATTTAGACAAATTAATGGACAACACCCACCCCCCTCTAAAGACTGTTAAAGATATCTTGGGCTGGTAAATCCCTTGGACTGTTTTTGGGAGGTGGGCTTTCCCTGTGCTAATATTGTTATGCATTTGCTGTCAGCAATTTTGGATTTGAGGCATCAGAAGAGATGGGTCCTGTCATAGACTTTTCTACATTCTTGTTAAGCTTCAGTGTATTTTGATGAATGTCATGTTACCCTACATTAATTTTCTCAGTGATTGCTACAGAATTTAGTTAAAGAAACACAATTTTACATTTTTGATTTTAAAGAAAACACTTCATTAATAAAGTCTGTGCATAATGCTGTCCCTAGTTAATCAGAGAGCAAAGTAAAATCACTAGCTTTTCCTGGCTTTCCTGCATTTTTGTATATTTTCATTCAGATTAGGGCAAGTTCCTGAGTAGATGGAATTACTTCTGAGCACAGTTAATGCTGCAATCATGGGCAAAAACACGTCATCATCACTAACAGCAAGCATAAACGGAAATAGTTTTTAGTTTCATTAAATTAAATAAGACCTCTTGGACAGTAAAAATTATTTAAGCTGATTAAGCATAGCAGAACCAGTCAGTGTATTAGCTAGTTCATATTATTTTTATTTTGCTTTTCTGAACACTGAAAGAATAACTTCAGCTGTAATTTACCATTGAAAGCTGAGAGCCATTTCTGACTTAAAAGACAGAAATGATCCTGCTAGTAGTTTACAGGAGATTTGCTTTTTTATTTTGAAAGGAAACACCTTGTCACTGGTAGTTACAGAAATTACCTACAGCCTTCAGCTTTGTAAAAAATTTCAGGACCACTTAAATTCTAGAACAGTCTCTATAAATAAACACAATAAAAATTCAAATCCCTTGGAAAACCTCGTGTGTCAGACTCTGACAGGGGAATTCAAACGGTCGGGTTCTCCAGTGCTGCTCATGATAAACAATGGTTTAAACCAATGCTGAGGCTGGGGCAGACACACACCAAAACACAACGGGAGGGAAAAGCCAAAGCTCTGCAGGCAGCAATATATTGCTCAGGTGGGCTTGGGGGCAATAGTAGTTCACACTAATATGGTGGCTGACACGCCTTGAGTGCAGGGATATGGTCCTGTCTGCAACCCCTTCGAGGGACATAACTTAATCCAGAGATCCAAAGAACACGATGGACACTTACTCATTGCATATCTTAACCACTCCAGCAAAGTTTGCAGGGGAATCACTTTTGAAACAACCCCCTGCAGCGCTAGAGGCTAGGCACAGAATGTCTGGAGAGCAGCCAGGCAGAAAGGGGCCTGGGAGTTTGGATGGACAGGAAGCTGAACATGAGCCAGCAGTGTGCCCAGGTGGCCAAGAAGGCCAATGGCATCCTGGCCTGGATCAGGAACAGTGTGGCAGCAGGACCAGGGCAGTGATTCTGCCCCTGTACTCAGCACTGGTGAGGCCACACCTGGAGTGCTGTGTTCAGTTCTGGGCCCCTCAGTTCAGGAAGGACATGGAGGTGCTGGAGCAGGTCCAGAGAAGAGCAACCAGGATGGGGAAGGGACTCGAGCACAAGTCCTATGAGGAGAGGCTGAGGGAGCTGGGGTTGTTCAGCCTGGAGAAGAGGAGGCTCAGGGGGGACCTCATCACTTTCTATAACTACCTGACAGGAGGTTGTAGCCAGGTGGTAATAGTTGGTGAAATAAATGAAGTTTAATTTGGCTATAATCAGTCAGTACAGACTAGTTTCAAGATTTTTTGTAGCCAATTAAATGCATAAAATTCCCACAAATGCCTGTGCACTCAGTTATTTTGAACTGATTAACCAAATGTCTGAAATTAGATGCACTCTGGGATGAATTAATTTTCAATAATGAAATTCTAAATGTTAGGTAACACTGCTTCTGCAAATAAATCTGTCTAAACACAGAGGGATATATTTTCATTTTAATGCACAGGGGAGTAATACACATAACCACTATTAACAGCAGCAAACATTATAGGGAAATATTTGTGTATTAAGAACAGATTCTATTTTTGTTTATTTGACATATTATATTTTATCAGCTATTTTACTAAAACGAATCAACTAATAAGAATGTCTAATGAGAAAATATGATTGTGAATGACATATAATCAAAAGTTCAGCCTTAGAAATATAAGAAGGGGTCATAGCTATTCTGAGATACTACCAATTCTCTTTCTTACCATCTACATTGAGACATTACAAACATAGGTAGGTTCACGGGCCATGGAGTCTTGGAAGACCAGCTGACAGTGGAAAACAGTTTTAGAGAATCAGAACTACTTCAAATAAAAACAAACATGAAAATAGATTCTGCTAAAATTTCTCTCACTTTGATTTTGAGTGGGCTTGAGATTCTAAGTGAAAAAAAAAATAATATGAAGAGAGAAACAAAGTATGCACCTTGAAAGGTCATGAGGAAGAATTTTTACTGTTGAACTAATGAGTCTCATTCCCAGATCCGAGAACTACAACTTCCAGATCCAGGTGTTTTTTGAACAGACTGCATATGCCTGTTCTGCTCTGAAGTGCAGACCCCCTACTCACACACTCAGTAGCATCTTATTGCTTTCAAAATTTCACTAAAAATTAGTGGGAATATACAAGCAGTAGTTGAACACAAACAATTGCATTGAGTCTGTCCCTAAGGAGTCAAAAGCAGGGAGATGTGGAAAAATAACCCTGCCATTCTGCCAGTGCTGAACTGTGGTTCTGGGTGGTGCACTCCTAACTGTTTGCAAGAAACTGATGGCAGAAGGAAGAGCTGTCTGCAGATCTCCTGAGTCTCAGCCCAACATCTGTAGCGCCAGACCAATACCACTAATGCGCTGAAGGTACTCAGAGCTTTGTTCTCCTGGGGAGTTCAGTGCACAGTGTCACTTCTTTCCCAATGAATGCTTCAAAAAGCAATCATCTCTCTCATTGACAGACATTTCTCTCTCTCAAACTGTTTTTAATGGATCTCCATGCATTCTGGGTTACTTATATTTTATCTTCCTCCCTAGAACACATATTTTTGGAAGTGAGTGATGCTCTCTGACACACGTAAGTCACGGCTTAGGTAAGGGAAAGAAGTATTTTGCTTGCCCACCTTCAGGGGAGATTATGGCCACATGCCTAGGTGAATTATTGTCTTGGATTGCAACAAGCATGCTGCAGCCTTCAGTTAAGACCCCTTGTAAAACAGCAAGGCAGTCTGCTTTTATATTCTCTTACACATACTGCTATCTACTAGGACAAATTCACTGAAGTCAATCTACACTGATATATAACTATATAATAGAAAAGATAAAAACTCTAAATACTGCACCAAATCCAAAGAATAAAAGAAAACTGCACACACATAATGATAAAAAGAGTTTCACCAAATAAGAACAAGATATTCTTTCATTTCCCACTAGGAAGCAGTATAACCATGTTTTTTAACAATCTGGCAATAACTATTCAAGTCAGACTTCTGGAATATTTAAAAAATGGACCCCCCCCCCCAAAAAANAAAAAATGGCCCCCCCCCCCCAAAAAAAAAAAATGGCTGATGGCTACATCGACTACTTGTGACACTGAATGCCCCTTCAGGAAAATAAAATTGGAGAGAATTCTGAATGTGATGGAACAGCTTCACGGAAGGTATTTTTCTTGTGATTAAAGGAGATAAACCTTCAGAAGCTTTCTTGCATCCTTCCTGCACATGGTTACCCAGCAAAATACAAGACAAAAAGCACAGAGAACCTGCTTCTTTATTGTACTGCACCATGCAAACTGTTCAGTCACAGCTTTTGAAACTTTTCAATGTCTTTGTTGAATGCTTTTATAAAGGTCTGAGTGGTGCGGCGCACTTATAAGAATATGAAAAAGGTGACAATATCACCAAAAAATCTAAGGAACAAAGTTTGCCTGATTTTATTTGGGGCTAGATTATTGTTTAGGAGATGGAAGTTGTGATAACTCTTGCTATGTATTTCATATTTTGTCATAGTGAGTTTTATGTCTGTCTTTAGCAAAAAAAAGGAGAGACAAATACTTCATCTTAGTCTGTAGGGTCAATGAGTCCATACTCCTCCCGACCCTTTAAGTCCTAAAGATGTCTTAATAATTTCTAAAATCAAATGTCATATCCTTCGTGAGATTTCATTAACAAGAAAACTCTGAAGGCTTAGATTCTCTTGCTATTCAAATATCACAACAAGTTTACTTATTGTCGTAATAGCACTTAACATTTACATCCCCCCATTCATCAACTACTTCACAAACATCAGCTAACACAGCAGATTTAGATGTGTTTATTTTCTTCACCTTCTAGACTAGAAACCCAATCCAGGAAAGTGATTCATTAGTCAAATGCAATACGTGCCAAATCCCCTAACGTTAATTTCCCCAGCCTTTTTTACTACCTGAAACCATCCTATTACTGTGTTTTAATTTCTAAGATATTTATTACTTTCCAGAGTATTAAATGCAGTTATCTTACTTCTTAGCATCCATATAAAAGACTGGCCATTTGTGAAATATTTCCAAATGAAACGTTAGTTTGATAAATATTTCATAATTTTCATGATTTCCTAAGATATTACTGGTTTTATAGTGCTATACACTTAATGCTTATCTCCCTTACATCTCTTCTAGGCAGAAAGTTTCAAAAATAGATGCTTTGTACAAAATTGTAGGCCTTTTTCTCAATCCTGATTTGTACACTAGAAAGATCTGTACTCCAAGTGACACTACAAACACTTCTCAGCTTTTCTGAATCTTTCGTATTTCTCTTTCTTGAGAAAGAGAAGACATTTTAAGACATTTCCCTTGTTCTTTCTAATTTAATTCCATCAGTTTTGAAGACTGACGACCAAGCCCTTGGCAAAACATCCTGTTGGTATTTATTCTATCCTTAATGTAAAATGTCATTGAAATTCACACACCCACAGAGGGTCGGGATAGACGTTGCCTAACAGAGTTTAGATGACCCCCTAGACAGAAGGATCATCACTAGAAGGCAGATTAGGTTGAGCTGGGTAAACAGACTCACCCACTCCCACTTCATTCTCTGCTATCACATAAAATACATACTGCCAAATTAGTAGCACTAATACTCTTCTTATTATGGAAATGAGTGCAGGAAAAATGTACTTACTTATGGAAGCATAAAAATTTTAATATTGGGTAGGTTGATGATGGAGACTCTGTAAGGCAAACTGGTAACTGAGGGAAAGCTATAAACAACACAGGACAAACATAACAAAGGAGAGAGAGAATAAAGATAATCTGGGACTTCATCTCGGGGCCTCAGTGAAGGCTACAGCAAAAATTGCTAGAACTGCAGAGGGAGGACTTCATTCAGAATTTAAACTTCACATCTCTCCCCAAAGTAAGTCTGCTCTGAGTCTTTTGGGGACAGGAGAAGGTAAGAGTCCTTTTAAAAATTATCCTCTATAGTAATAATAAAACACACCCTCTAAAGCAGCAATACTATGATTTTTCCCCCTCAATGAACTCCTTTAAATATAGGAAACAAGATGAAAAGATAGTACCATGCATCCCAGCAGCAGTATAAACTATACAGAAATGAAATATCGCCTGGCTGGCAGCATTCCAGCCTTCTTGGCTACTTGTCAGCTCTCTGATGTGATGATATGCTGCATGAGATTTGCCTCCATATCTTCTACACACAATCTTTATCTGACAGGGGCCTAAACAATGGCCTTCAAAGGGAATGGGTTATGATTTCAGCAGTTTCCATTTCAAGCTAAATTCCACAATTAAGTATAATTATGTGCCATATGTTTTCATCCTTTCAATTTTATGCAGTCTTAAAAATTAAGTAAGTAAATATGTAGGCCCATAAAATAATGGACCGTGTCATTGCCCTGTTGCAGCATCTGTGGTCTACTGCTGCAACTCTAAAATAAAAATAAAGTCATTGTAATTATTCTAAACTATCAGAATTACAGGATGGTTACCATATGTATAAGGATCAGTTTTGAAAGTCTGTCCACCTTTACTTCTTACTGTATTCAGATCTCACTTCAAATCTCTAAAATGCTGAAGATCACAAAGGAACCAAGAACAGTGCTCCCTAAACCCAGTACAATTTCCCCAGAAAAACCAATGTCCCTCCAGTTATTCAAGGGCTGACAGGACACAGTCCTGTGCAATGTGCTCTGGGATAACCGTGCTCGAGCAGGGAGGTTGAACCAGATGACCCACTGTAGTCACTTCCAACCTGACCCATTCCATCATTCTGCCTCTGCAAGCTTGGATCTAAATTAGTTTCATTTCATAAAAACAACTAAAAATCAAGATATTATTGAAATGCTTTTAATATAAACCATTGATTCATATAACTGAAGATTCTGAGACTACTTGAACACACCCACTCTCGCAAAGCACAAATGCTTTTGAAGCTGACTGGATGAAAACATCTTTCCTGCAGAACCTGAGGCAGAGTTACCACAGTGGATGTTGTTGGATCTAGTAATTGCAGCACAGTTCGTAGTAACCTCAACATAAGCACACCAAGATACTTACATTGATTAAGGGAGATTCCATGCTTGTGAACACAGCTCACTAAGCTGTCTTCATTTTCCTCTGGGGAAGGCTCACACCCAGAGTCTGTTTGAGCTGAAGCTCCAGGTAACATTACAGTTCTTCTGAAGTCAGTTCCAGGGCTAGCTAACTTACAAGGGGGCTAAAATTTCATGTGCTAAATTCAAATTCTTTTATTTCATTGCTTTGTTTGGACTTGGTTTTGGTGTGATTTTTGAGGCATTTGCTCTGTTCGGAAGAATCATGAATTCAATTAATCAGTTCTCAGATACTGCAGGAAATTATGATGTTTTCTGTTTTAAAATAAAGAATTTTTTAATACCATGCAAACACTACAATGCACAAAACACCACTGAAACACTAAGAAGTGTTTTAAAACAGGATAATTGTAGTAAAGCAGACATATAAGCAGTTGACTTAGTGGACAGTGCAGCAAAGAAATTGTCCTACCTTATAAATCTTATAGATCTTATAAACCTGATCATGAGGCATATGTGTCTTTGCATATAAGATATATAACTGTGTAGTTTTAATGGAACATGAAAAAGGACCTAATGAGCCCTATATATGCACAATGTTGTCCTACTTCTAACCGGATAGCTATTAAAACTGATCCATTTTTGACTGTTAAGAATTGTGTGAAAAATGAACTCATAATGGAAATGCTTATGCAACGAGAATTACACTACAGCATCAGCTATGGCCTGACCTGTTCTGATGTGTTTCCTCACAAGAGAACCCACTAGAATAATTTTTATCTGGTACTTTAGATAGCATATTTAGGTCCAGTTTTAAAATAAGCAATATGCAGAGAAAGGCTTCATCATAAGGAATGTAGTTGAAGACCATGTTAAAAAAAGCATTCAGGGTTCTCTACCATTAGGGGCTTTATTTTTCCTCAAATAGTTTTTCACAGAAATAACAGCTACATAGTTACTCTAACTGTAGTATACTACTAACAATTAACATTCACTATGGTAGTTTGTGTGCTCAGCAACATGTTAAAAGATATTCCTAGTATGGAATGAAACTCAAGAACTAACCAACATTGCTCCATTGTCTAAATCAGCAGTGAAGAGAGTAAGAGGGAAAGCCCTCTTCCATACTGGATATAGTTCCTGGAGCACTGTTTTTTTGATTATTAAACTATCACTCTCGAAAAAATATTCTAGGAAAAAAAAAGTCAACAAACAATGAAGACAAATTCTCTGTGGTGCCCTCGGGAGTCCCAATGCAGTTAACACTCTTGCTACAAATCAGCACAAATTAAATATAATTTTAAATTAAGACTGTGAGGAAATATACCACAAATATGAATCAGAAATTATTTTCTATTCTTCCTTAAGATTCTTTGTAGTAGTCAGAAGTCAGATAAAGATAAGAAAAGCTCTTGTTTTCAGAGTTTGAACAACCAATGCTCTCGGTCTACTCGATGTCCAGCTACTATCTGAATCCCACTAATTCTTGACTCTACTCCAATACAAAATTTTACAATCTGCTTATGAGCATTTTATTACAAGCATTTTATTATGTTCTATTCTATTATGGAATAGAACAATTCAAGATTAAAACCTGACTTTATTGAAACACTGCAGTTTCATTAAGCTAATATGCTTCTGCTGAATTTATACAGTTAGCCTAAAGTGCTGCACTTAATTTATAAAGATAATATTTCTCAGTCTTCATCTTACAACAAGTTCCACAATGAACCAAACCTTGAGTTAATGTCACAAACACTTTCTAGAAAAGACTTTTTTTCTGATCTTTCACAAGATGCTCCTCCAAAAAAGTAGTTAAGATAGCCTATGTGTTGGAAGAGAGGGGTGAGAGTAAATCATTTAAATAGATAAAACAAATGAGAAAAAATTTAGCAAAGTCACAAGAGAATGAGTCAAGGCAGACCTGAAGCTCAGACAGGAATCACTAGGTTCCTGTAGCATGCTTGCAGCTGTGTATCTCATACGACAAAAAGAAAAAAGTAGGACCTTATGAAATCAGTAAAGAAAATAATGCAAGTGATTAGCAGAGTCCAACAGGGTTCTCAGCATGTTCCAGACATGACAGGGCCTACACACCCTGCAGCAGTCCCTACAGAGTATTATCTATCTCCTTCCCATCTTAACTTATTAGAGTCCATTCTATCCTGAAATAAGAACATGCCTGGTGGCCAGCAGCAGAGTTCAAGAAGCATTTCATGGCTCAGAGCCTGCACTGAGAGCTCACAGTTAGCTTGGTCTCTCACTGGTAATTCTAAACCTCCACTCTGTTGCACAAATCTTTAAACAGCTTAAACAGTCTTTCCACTGATCCCTGAGAAAGTATTTAACAAGTTTTGGCCAGGGAAAGATTCCCTAATAATTGACGATATGATGAACACATAAATGCATTACTTGGAGCAGGTTTCTCTCATTACTAGCAGACAGGTTACATCAGCTTCTGGGCCATCTTATTTGTTTTCTTGTTTACAAACAAAAGCAGTAAAGCCTCCACTTTCTGCTCTCCTTCAGTATTTCTATTTAGGGTACTAAGTGGTCTGAGCTGCAAGAGAAAAGATTGTGATACAGTGAAATGGAAACAAAAGGCTATGGGTCTTGGCCAGGTTACAAAGTGATGCACGTAAGAATCAGAAAGCAGAACAAGGTCTCGTGAGATGTGTACAGTGACAGTTTACTGTTTTTACAGCACTGCATGGATCAGCCATGGAAAGAATTTGCACAGAACAGTTTGCTGGGGCTCCCTCTTGGTTCTTCTCTCTCAGTTCTCACAGGCAATGGAACAAAATCCAGCTGGTGGCTTGGGGCTCCACCTGAGTCCATTGCTTAGCATTATTATGCCACAGCATAAAACCAGAGTGGGTTCACATTTGGGTACTACATACAAATCAAAAGGTATTATAAAGCACAAATAGAAATAATACAGGAAGAGCAACAAAACTGATGAGAGACAAGCAGCAGTTTGCATGAGGAGGTATAAAGAAGACTAGGATTTTTCAGGTGGTTTTGATTCTGAGGCTTGACCATTTTATTTGATGCTGTCAATTACTTTTGAAATAATCTCCTCCAAATTTTATTTTTATACCTTTCAACGTTTATTTCCTAATAATAACAAAAATAAACCCTTTTTCATCCAATGCAAGCTTAAATTAGAACCCTCATTGCTACAAAACCTCATGAACATCAAAAGTAAAAATTGTGACCGATGACTGAAGCCTTGCTGTGAAATATGGTTCTGAGGAGACAGACAAGGGCTTTGTATTCATGAAGCTTGTGATGGGATGTGGGGAGTGACTGTGCACTCCTGAGGTAAAGAAAGCTGAGCTTACCTCAACACAGAGGGAGTCTGGAGGGCAGCTTTTAGGCTACATCAGCTACATGAGGTGCAGGTTAACCAAAGAGCCCAGCACAGACTAAAGAAGTGAACTAACACACAGAACTTGGAAGAGAGCAAAGGGCTTCAGATGGTTTTAACCCACGTATACCTTCTCAGCAGCTGGGAATGCCCAGCCGTTTTCCTGGGATCCAGCTGCACCTTGCAGTTGTGAAGTGTACTTATATTTGATTACAAGCACTGCTGCAGCACAGTACTAAATCAAAATCCCATGTCACATCAGATAATGTCAAATAAGTAAATCTGATATTAAATATCAAACTCTTCAAGTGTGGAGTATCACAAATAACCTGGTCACAGAGAAGTGGACTCTTGACATTAATGCAGTTCAGTGTGGTCTGATCACTTCGTGTAAGTAAAAGCCTTTAAGGACTACTAAAAACCATTATTCAGTACAATTGTTCACCTGAGATTCCCTAACCTGCATGTGAGGGGAAATATCATCTTTCAACAGTTTTTCTTCCTTAAGCTGCTGGTCAGAAAAAACCCAAGCTGGCCCATTAGCCTGATCTGATACATTGTTCTTACATGGGATAATCCAGAATCTCTAAAGTGGATATGCCTGCTTAGGTACTATGTTTGTTTATCGGGGGTGCAGGGGCACAGGGAATGGCCAGTGAGATCTGGTCATTTATTCTCAATTTTTATCTTCTGTATCTAAGTCAGGTTTTATTATGATACAACGCAACGCTTACAGCTCACATCCCATGACTATTCAATATTTTTGTTGTGTTGCAAGAGATCTCTTCAAAGTCTCAGCAGAGTCTAAACAAAATGTCAGTTATGATCTTCTTAATATGTTCATTTACTAAAGTGTTTGTAAAAAAGTCAACAGATCAAGGATGGAGAGTTGTTCTTTTTCACACAGCCTTCTTCTGCTTAGAATTGTCATGTAGTTGTCTCCCAGGTTTTCCCTTACACTAACAGACTAGGCTGAAGTACATGTTTGGTAGGGCAGTAGTCCCCTAGTTCAAACACAGACCTCTGTAAAATGTGGATGCAAGATCTGTCACTCTGAATAAGAAAATAAGTCCTCTGAATAAGAAAACCCTGCGTCTTTTTAATAGCCTCTCATTTATTTTATGCTCCACTTCTCTTAGCAGACTTGAATTTGTCCTATTTGGTTTTTTTAAAAAGTGTGAATAGTCCCAGAACCTCTTCAAATTCTCAGTCTTTATTACCAAAAAAGGGAGGTACTCCTTCAAACCCAAGTGTCAGCGAGTCATGCTTACAGTTCATTTAACTACTTATCACTTTCCTAGCACCCTCGAGTTCCTATTTCTACATAATCGACACATTTCTTACTTAAATATCAAAGAAAAGTTTCCATATGAATTCTCTACGTATAACAATAGTTCTTTTAATGTGTTAAAATGAATCTCAGTTAGGCCTAAATGACAACATTAGCAGTTATCCAGACTGGCTTCACCTCTGGTGCATACATTGACACAAGAATTTCAGCTAAAAGGACTTGATCTGTTACTGTGGTAGAGAAGTTTTGTACTATCCCTGCTGAAGACATAGGTAAATGTCAAACACTCTCTGACATTGGAATAACTATACTTCTGACTAAAAATTGAATTTGAAATGACTAAAAAATAACCCTCTTGAAGATTAAACTAGACAGAAAATAAATGAGGTTCTACCTTGTTTTGTGACAGTTAACAAATCAACTTTAAACAAATTAGTGCATATGTTCAGAACAGCCCTGTTTGAAAAATAATATTCTGAGCTCACGGGAAGTCATGGTTTAGTGAACAAACATAATTTCTTTGTTTTTACAAAGTAGAGATATGAAACAAAATACTTTCTGCATACATTTATGGACTCACACCTTCAAGTTAAATCCTTCTATAATCAACAAGCAGAACATTTGACAAATTCCATTTGCTATTTCTTCTTTTTAAAAAAAAAACAAACCTCTTCTCACTCTACAATTCATCATGCTAAAATCTTTGATCCCTAGCATTGAACAGACATGAATTTCCTAAATGACTAAAACTTACGGTTAAGTGTTTCCTTTTAGAGCTGTATGTAAATGCAATGTTAAATTTTATTTTTGTAATCTCTTTAATCAGAAACAAGGGAATTAGCCAGCTGTTTGGAACTCATGTTAAGATCTAATTAAGCATCTGATTGGATTTCTGTGCATATCAAACAGCAAAGGCCAGTATTTGCACACAAGGCCGATTGCTTTCATTAAAATAAAAATCTCACCAAATCACAACAGAAAGGGTTTACTCCAATGGTTTATATCAGAGATATCCCTCCACAAGAGAGCACACATCAGAATGGCAAAAGAATTTGCTTTATGTGTCAATCATACCAACAGGATCCCTTACTGAGTGACACCTAGCTTTCCCTTACATCTGTACTCCATGCTGCTGCAATACGCTAAGGAATTGCCTGTCTTGAAGGCTTCACAGAGTAAAAAAAAAAACTCCCACAAATTGTCATTTACTCCTATGTGGAAATAAGCTTTACTGCCACCCAAGCTTGTTTTATTTATATTTATTTATTTGGCGGGGAATGTTTTTTTGGGTTTTAATTGCTAATGAGAACCTTTTTAAAAGTATTACTACTGAGGTTTATGTATGTATATCACATATAACCAGGACTATTATATCTGTTAGAGAAAAAAACCTAATTTTTTCCCTTTGCATGGGAAAATGTCCAGAGATCAATACTAAGAAAGATGAAAATGTATACTGTTTTTTAATGCTAACAGATTAGTACAATAGTGAGCTAAATAACAAACATAGTTTTACGGTGGAGGATGAAGAGTGGTAAAGAAATTATCAGAGAAAACTGCTTTTTTAAGTAATTTTGTCTCAAGAGGAGTGGGAGCACCTCCTTGACTATTGCAATCAGCTCTGATTTGGGGCAAATCATCCTTTTTCCCTGCATGCTAACTAGGAACAAAGCAGAGACTGGAATAATTGCCATTAAGGTAGGGTAGTTGATCTCTTTGTCCCCTCAGTTTCCAAGAATGGGAGTTAATCACTGAGTTCTCCTCTTCCTTATTCTGTTACTGTTCAAGGGATGGGGCAGTGGAGTGATGCTGACTCTTCTAGGAACAGTCCACACATGTCTCACTGCAGTCCCCTCTCCCGAGGAGTTCCACAGATTCCACAGGATATTCTGAGTTGGAAGGGACCCATACAGGGATCAACCCATGACTTTGGTGTCCTTGTCACCATGCTCTAACCAAATGAGCTCATCTCAGGGTTACACTTCACTCAAGAGAGGACATGGAAAGCAGCTGACCAGAAAGCAACATCAAACATGCCAGAGCTGAGAGCCACAGGACAACACAACAAGACAGCAAATCAGTGTGCCTGGAGTTGCCCACCCTTATTCAAGGCCCATGTGGAGGTGAGGCTCACAGTTCCAACAGGTTTTGTAGAAATCCTTGATGTACAATTCATAAAGTGTGACCCCAATGGATCCTAATCTGGACAACCAGGGCAGACAGGGAGTGAGAGAAATGAGAATACCTTAGATAAAGATATCTAAGGAGTTCCTGGCTTGGGCATCAGCATATTTGCTAGACACAAGCACACTGGCCACACTCACTCAATTTTCCCATTCCTATCTTCTTTGTTATGCCACACAGAAGGAATGCATTGGTTATGACTTAATATGCAACACAAAACAAGACATGTATTTGAAAATTCAGAGGAAAGGAACATCACAGTGCAACAGACTACAGTAGAATTCAGGTGCAATACTTCGGCAGCTTTTGATGATGACAATTGAGAAAAAAACCCAACCTTGTCTATGGCTGTGCCAATATCTCTCTGCAAATTACCAAATATAAAATTTACAAGAGTTAAAAAAATCACAAGTGTTTAGATATATATTTGAAGATGACTTTGAATGAGAGAGAATTTTGACTCTGTGCTTATTCTATGCAGAGCTGTCTCATTCAGCTTAGAAGAATGAGTTTTTGTAAGTTGACTAATTTTCAGTTGAGAGATTTTTTAGGAACTGTTTGGTAGAAAGTTTTCAGGTTTTAAGATAAAGCTCAGTCTAAAAATTCAAAGGTTTGTACAAAGTTTTCTGTGGTCCTCATTAGAAAATAACTGTTCAGTTTATAATAGAAACTGGCAATTATGTTAAATTAAATTCTATCTAGTTTAGCAAAGTATGAGGAAGGCATCTACTCTAGAAAGAAAAACTCTCATATTGGCATATTGTCACAAAGTTGATGATATTCAACTTAAAATTTTTGAGCAACTAGTATTGTTTATACCAAATCTACAGCCACTAGAAAGCCATGGATGAAAGAAAGAGCTGAGCTTGTTCCACAAAACAAGCTAAACCATATGAAAGCTCCAACAAAGAACATTTTGTCCAACCACACCGAATATTCTCCACCACAAAGCACTAGTAGAAAACAATATTTCCTAAGTTAAAACAATATCTGGGGTAGAATAATATTGGGGCTTATAACAAAGCTTCCCAAGCAAACACAATCTCCTCTAGAATAAACGATGCTGGAACTGGATTTATGTACAGAAACGACATAACCCTATTTGTGGTTATCAGTTTATGTGCGCTTTGTAAGTAACAGAATAATCTTTTTTATCTGTTTATTCTGTGTTCTCCATTAAAGTTCCCTTTTTTTCCCAGCATCACAGATTTTTTTTTTTCTACTGAAGGGTTTCGAACCCAGTCTTATAGATGACAGCAAACTAATAATCTTCTTCATGGCAAAATGAATCCCAAACCAGTTCTGATTCTTTACTATCCATTACGGTTCCTGAACTAATGTTAGTTTGGACTTTTTCCTGTCTTTTTCCTTCTTCTGTAGAACAGAGATTGGACAAATTCTCTCACCCAAAATAACCTAGACATAAAATTAAGGTTACACTCTCACAGCTACCCTGTAGCACTGGACAGTGAATGCACGTCTGCAAGTAAAACACACTGTGTAGATAAGATTTGCTTCCTCAAACTCCCTTTCTCTTTAAATATTGTTCTAAAACATCAATTGGCATCCTAGATGAGACACTGCTCCAGTCCATTTGGAGAAGTAGTTCTTCAAAAAGTAACAGCTTTTCACCTTGACTAAAAAAGACTTGTTAAGGCTTGATCTGTGTGAAGAGAGTTAAAAAAAAAAAAAAAAAAAGTCACTCATAGAGCTCTCCATGCCTTTTATTTAATAAAATTGGATAAAATTGAGAGAGCCAACTATTTTGCATGTGTTTGTTAGCTTTTTCCTGAGATTTGATCAGGGCTGCATCAGCCTAGATCTCTATAATCTTTTGGTCTGAGACTGATTCCACTACTCACTGTCACTGCTCAGGTGCTTTGTGGAACACTAACTCCTGGATCTCCTGTGATAGCACAAGGTCCAGCCAAGAACTATCTCAGTGAACAGCAAGAAGAAAACTGGCCCGTTGTTGTGAACTTAGGAAGTGATCTGAAACTGCACAGCATTCCATTTTATCTTTAAATCCTCAGGTTTTGGAGTCAGATGATCGTGTCAAGCTCTCAATCTTTATTTATTAATTTGTCTGAAGGGAGTGATAAAAAAGTTGAAGCTCAAATACAAAGAATTTAAATAATTGAAAAGGAAAATAAATGGCATTTTTTATCAGCCTATCTCATGATTTTTTAAAGCTTTGAATAGACAGTGCTGGATGTGAGTGATACTTTGAGCTTTAACTATTTATATTAATAATAAATATTATTACAGTTTCCAAGTGAAGAGGGAATAAAAGAACCAAATATCAATTCTGATGCAACCACGCTCCAGGCTAGACAGGGAACCCTCACATAGCCCATAGTGACTGTAACAATAATTCTATAAATCAGTTGTGAAGCAGCACTGGCTGAACATCACACTAAAAGTTGTATAAGCCCCTGTGCTCAGAAAATGGCCTTGTAGAGAGAAACTGGGCAAGACAACATTTGCCTGGAAACTGATATTTTCAGTCTACAGATGGACTCGATGATCTTAAAGGTCTTTTCCAACCTAAATATTTCCAAGATTTTAAGTATTACTGAAGCAGAACATCTACTCACATTTCTTGAGTTCTTAGTGCCTTTTCCCTAATTCATATCAGTGTTTGTCCCTAAACAGTTTTCTCAAGCCAAAAGAAAAAAGAGCCTCCTCTCTATCTCAGAATACCTTAAAACTCAGATTAAGCATTTGTCCACAGATGGCTATATTTGCCAGCATATCCAAAATCAATTGCTCTTTCTATTGTGCTATTGGCTGGAAACTAAACTGTCTTAATAGTCACAGATATTAAAAGTTTTAAATTTAATTTAACTTAATATTAAATAGAGTTACTTTTAGTTCTAAGTGTAGGAGACCACATGTCCCTATGCAGTGGCATCATAGGCATTTCAGTCACACTTCACCTTGGAGGCTCGAGTACTTGTTGCCTTGGCAACACCATCCTTAACGTGCTTCATTTTGCCTCTTTTCTCCTTTTGTGAGTATGAACTTGAAAAAATGGAGGAGAAAGTAATATATCACACCTTTTTCTAACCAAAATCCTATGAAAGTAAATGCCCATAATGATACCATCATAGGAGTGTTCAATTCACAGACAAACCATGAAAAACAATATATGTTATAGAAAAAAGACAAGCTGTTCTCTCAGAACTGAGCTCAGATATTCAGGTTTTTAGCTTATAGTCAACACAAGATGCTGTTCCCTTTGTTGAAGAAAGAAATACTATTAACTTTATAATATTTATATATCTATGTACATACATGCATATTGTATTTTAATAAACATTAAAATAATTTCTTAAAATTAGTTCTTTATATTTTTATGATTGTGTCAGTAACAACCTTCAGAATGCTGCAGCATCTTTGCTGCTCTGACAACAACTTTTAGTAATGAATAGGGCTAAAGGCAGCGTATATTTGCACAAACAGGTATACATACACTTTCCAAGTGCTCACACACAGTCCTACACCTACCTATGTAACACCTGTGCTTACAGCTGCAACTGAAGATAATGAGATCAGAGCTCTTAATACTTCAAAAGGTACAAAAATTGGGTCCAAGGGATCCCTAGTGGGGGACACAAAGTAGATACTTCTGATCTAATCCTCTTTGCATTTCAGTTCCTCATTTACAAATCAGGATAATGTATCTCTTTTACCTAGTTAGAGTCACATGAACCTAAGTTTAAGGGTATTTCTAAATCACTCAGATACTTTTGGAATGAGCAAACTGGGAAAGAGCGGTATAAAATTAATTGCGGTCTTCAAAGCTAAGCAGTAAATTCAGCCTTTATCCAAAAACTCATGAACATTGAGTTGTTGTTTTAATTGCCCTTCAATTTGCCATATTTCTATCCTTTAGAACACCTACTGCTATATCAGAAAGACTAGCAGATGACATGGCTTGGTACACAGATTTTATGAGTGTGCAGTTGGGATTGTCACTCCTGAGTAGCTATGTCAAAAATTAATTGTATAGATGAGCCTGAACAAATGCAAACAAAGTATTTCTGTGGCATTGTTATGTCTTTTCTGTACAATGAACAGAACAATAAAACTATTTGAAAAGCACCTGAGAGGTTTAAGTAATTTTTAATTTTAACTGTTATATTCATCTTGCTATATGCAATCTAATTTAGTTCTGCAATGTAATTTGGTTCTGCAATACACACAACAATGTTTACTTGAGTCTACTTCACTTGGCCTGGCTGGAAGAAAAGGATCTAAATGATAAGGGTTTTTTTCTCTATTTAAAATATAGAAGAGGTAATGTTATGACCTTATTTTAAAATAAAATTAATGTTTTCTTTGGAGACCTTTCCAGGCTGCAGCATTTCCCAGGTACCGCTACAGAGGATGCTGTGTATGCTCTGTTAGAAATTGAGATCCTTTTTTAACATTCAAAACATCATCCAATATACATAATCTTTACTAAAAATAAGGATAAATTAATATTTCCCCTGTATCAAGACATATTTTTCTCTATTTCTGTTTCTTTGGTTTTATCCTTCAGTTACAGAAACAATATTAAGTTCAATACAAACTTAACAAAGCCATAGCCGTATCTAATGTTCCTGTTCATGCCTGTTTTCTTTTGGACACCTCTGTTACTCTTTAAAAATGTTCTTAGACCTTTTCCAAAACCTAAGACTCCCTCACCATGCTCTCTCTCTCCCTCACGTACACACATGTGCACACACAACGGCGGAAATCTTGCAGCGAGCCAAAGGATTAACTCTTTTATAAAGAAAAGACATATTTTAGCTCTGCAAAATTATATATATATTTTTCAATCAACTGGATCCAAATCTAAGTTCTTATAATACTACCCCACCTACCTCCCAGCAATTAACCAGGCAGTGCTGATCTTTAACTGTGAAGTTGGCCGACCATTTCCGTCCTCGCCACAAAGCAGTAGGAACTGACACAAAAGGAAGTTTTCAGGTTTTATACACTGTACACAATTTGCTGGTAATTTCAGCCCACGTAGCCAACAGGAACAGCTTTCTTCCATCAGCAAATTATCTAGCAGTAAACTGGACATATAGTGTCTTTAATGTTGACTTATGAGGACTGACAGTTAAATATCCTATTACTCAGGGTTGACCATACACCCTTACATGCATTAAATAAAACGAAGATAGAAGATACAGAACAGCACATTTTCCAGAAGGCATCACACTAAAACATTTCATCTCTGCTATTAAAGACATGATACAAGTGTCATAAAAAAGTTGCTCATATGTTTAAGCTGTCACTAAATTGATTAATGATTAAGAGGAGGTGAACAGTTCAGCAGAGTTAAGTCTGAATCTAATACATACCAAGGCACCAGCATTTGCGGAACAAAAACGATCTTGTTTTTATTAGGTAGGTTCAGATTTGATGAGATGAACCGTTCACCCAGACACAGTCATAATTCAAGAGAACTATAAGCAACAATAAAATGTCTCCTCTACTTTGGCATTTTATATAGAAATAGACAAACATAACATGGGTCAAATCCCAACCTTTGTATTTAGAATTAAAATGCTTGAAAATAGAATGCTAAAAGTATTATTAAAAGAATATACTCTCATCTGAGTAGAAGTACTTGTCTATCACAATGCTGTACAGCTTCCCCATTAAATCATCTGAGAAGAAGAAATAATTCAAATAAGGAGCTTTTCTGAAGATAACTAGTGAAACAGGGAATACTCAAAGCTACAAGAATTCTATCCACACAACTCTGTACTTAAATTTCACAATACCCTTAAGCTTTCTTTACCCATGGAGCATTGGGCCTTCAGTTTCTCTCCTTGCATATTTCTGGGTGTGAAGAAACACGTAGCCTAAGGAGAGAATTTGCCCACTTTTCTCATCTCTCTCTCTCTCTAACTGAAGCACATTAAAAATGCAGAATCTAACAAATGAATGTTTAAAGGGCATTGAAAGGACAATTTAGAAGAATATTTGCAGTACCTAGAAAGATGTTTTTAATCACTCATCATTAACTATAGTTATCACATTAATCTGTAATAGTGTGAACCGGCAAGAATGTGGAGCACGGCCAAGAATATCTGTAGAGGAATAAAAGGGCTAATGAAAATTTAGAAGGAAGAGGTCAGACAGAAAATAATAGAACTATATTATATGATCAAAAGCAACAGAAACAAAGTCTGACAATTAGGTTGTATAAAAATATTCTTAATTCCTGAAAACTTTCAGTGCAATAAGTATGAAATAATGAAAATGTATTTCAAGGTATATTAATATTGTTGTTAATAAATTTTCAGTTTCTGATTCTACATGTACCACAAATTTGACATTATTAATAATTTGCATTAATTAATAATTAAAATAGTTAATAATTAATTAGCTTATTGGCAAAAAATCAGTGCCTATTATGATGCATTTGAGGCAGCAGTAATTGTCAGGATGCTCTTGTCTCCTAAGACTGGTAAAGTATATTCATTTCCTTATGTGATTATAATTATTTGTTCGAGGGCAGGCATTGTAGGCATTAATTAGAATCATTATGATAGATACTATACAAGCACAAATGAATCTGATGTGATCCTTGCCTGAAAACTTTGACATTCCAACTGAAAAGAATAACAGAATGATTATAAAACAAACACATGAAAAATTAAGACTGAGAGCTCAATAACAAATCTTTGTGCTTACAAAAACAACTATATGCATAAACAGTATATTTTGTTTTTAAATGCCAGCTCCTATCTGACCTGCTTTTCATTGGTTTCTCTCTAATATCACTGCTGAAATAGACTCTGATGTAAACTAATGTTCACAGTAAAAACTGAACAGACTCTATCTGTAGTTAATTTGGAAACTTTCTGAACAGCAACTTTCAGTAGACTTTCCTTATGAAGGGAGTGCATGCACTGCAGTTAGAATGCAAAACACTGCCAAAAGTGACTCTCTGGTCATTACAGCTAAGCCTTATACAAATAAAATGTACTTAACAGTTGAGAATCAGATCAGTCTATTAACCAGGACACACCTACAGATGTGTATCCTGTGATATTTAAGGACATGAAATAAATTCCAATAACCAAGTTAAATTAACATGCAGAAATTATGCATGAATATCTGAAAGTACTTTAAAAGTGATTAATGGAGCCTGGATGATAATTACATTAGGAAACCAGTAGCATTAAACAAAAATAATTCCGCGTAAAAGAACAAAATTCATCAAAAATTTTAACAAATGGACAAAAGATTAAAGATAAAAATCCAACTCAATTACAGTCTATGGCCCCAATCCAGCAAACCACTTAGAGCTTAAGTTTAGTTTTATCAAAGTTAACAGACCTCATCAGTCTAAAGATAAGCATCTGCCTCAGGCACTTTCTGAACGGGAGCCTGTGGATTCTGTGCAACTACACTAAAACACAACACATTTGTCTCGCGATAGTTACATATTTTACTATTAATTAAAATGCTATCTGTTAAAACAAAGTGTACTCTAAAAGGTTTTAGTGAAATGCAAATAATTATGTTTCTATCCCTGCCACGTGCACTGTCATCTGGAAAATGATCTCTGATCTCTAATCGCAGAGAGACAATGCATTTTACAACCTTTTTTTCTTTTCATTTTCATAATTTGTGCCTCTTAGAAGCATAATAACTATTGAAAAAACAATTTCCGTGATGGTTGAATCAAATTTAAGCGTAGCCACTCTGCCAGCACTTAACATTTGCTTCAGCTTTTCAGAACGAAAGAAATCTCCTAAAAAAAACCCAAAGGCTTTTGGGATAGCGATAAGACCACTAGCATTGGCTCTGGGTATCACTAGAGAGCTCTGCTGAAAATTAGGGAGTAAATCTTATTGGTAATAATGTTTTACATTGAAGATAAAGCTTAGGGAACAAATTCTGCCTTTGGGAGTAGGCCTATCTGCAGGGGTTCCCTATGGGCTCTCAAGTCCTGCCAGCAAATCGGCTCCAGCATGAGCTAATCTCTCCATGGGTCCACAGGTCCCGCCAGAAGCCAGATCCAGTGCAGGCTTCCCATGGGGTCACAGCCTTCTTTGGGCATCCATCTGCTCCACCGTGGACCTCCACGGGCTGCAGGGGCACATCCTGCCTCATGACGGTCTTCACCATGGGCTGCAGAGGAATCTCTGCTCCTGAAGCACCTCCCCGTCCTTCCTCACTGACCTTGGAGCTGTTCCTCTCTCCTGCTGCAGTTTCTATCGCACAGTTTTATTCCCCCTTCCTAAATATGTTATTCCAGAGGTACTACCACTGTCACTGATGGGCTCGGCCTCGGCCAGCAGAGGATTCCTCTTGGAGCAGGCTGGCTTTGGCTCTGTTGGACATGGGGGCAGCTTCTGACAGCTTCTCACAGGGCTACCCTTGTAGCCTCCCCCTCCCCAAAACCTTGCCACACAAACTCAGTACAATATTTTCACTCAAAATTGCGTGGAGAGATACATTTCGGGATGCAATGGAGATTCTTCTGCCTTGTGTAGTATCATGCATAGTTTTTACACAGCCATAATTTGAAAATATATAGTAACATTGCATTTCATTAAAAGTGTTTGAACAATAAGATGTGCTCACAGAAAATACACAAAATGTTACACAGCATCCACACGGAAGAAAACTCTGCACATGACTTTGGATAATTCGTTGGACTCAGTTAAAATAGCTAACCATTAAATTTTTTTAAAAAAGAACAAGTATCCTATTAAAAATTATTCCACTTTTCAGTTAAATTTTTTGATAATTCACAATTTGTATGCATATAAATTTACTTTCCTTGTAAGAAGACAGGATGGGTAGGACCCAGGCAATGTGTTCAGTGGAACTTGGATATAACAGTTCTCTCTTTTCAGTTGGTGGCCAAGACAGAAAATAACACTGCGATGATGCAATTCTAGGGGATGTACATAATCAGAAACTGCCAATCCTGCCTCACAAAAAAACCCTCTTTCATAAAATGGAATTCTATTTGAGATTTCTGGCTCTGAAAGCACAGTACACTGACAATATTCAGTGGATTACTTTTGAAAGCATTTGGGTTAGGGTGGGATTGGCACTGTGTTGCTCTTCTACTAATGCATATTTTTTCAACTCTAAAAAATATTCTCTCTAAAGCAAGATCAAGGAAAAAAATGGTGAACTAACCATGAAATGAAGTATATATCTATTATCCTTGACTTCAGTAATTCTAACAATTGTATTAATGCATAACATACTTTGTTGAAGTTTTTTTCTTTTTAAGAACCAGAACACTTTAGGTGTTTCACAGAATCATAGAATCAGCCAGGTTGGAAAAGACCTCTGAGATCATCAAGTCCACTCCTTGATCCACTACCACGGCAGTTACTACATCATGGCACTGAGTGCCACATCCAGTCTCATCTTAAGAACGTCCAGGGATGGAGAATCCACCACTTCCCTGGGCAGCCCATTCCAATGTCTGATTACTCTCTCTGTAAAGAATTTCTTCCTAACATCCAACCTAAACCTCCCCTGGAAGAGCTTAAGACCATGCCCTCTTGTCTTACTGACAGCTGCCTGGGAAAAGAGACCAACCCCCACCCGGCTACAGCATCCTGTAGGGAGTTGTAGAGACTGATGAGGTCTCCCCTGAGCCTCCTCTTCTCCAGGCTAAACACCCTCAGCTCCCTCAGCCTCTTCTCATAGGAGCTCAATAAGTTCTTATTCATAGAACATCTACAAAGACTGCAATATTTGTTTCAACAGCTCTATTGGGTCTGGCTGAGCTGGAGTTCATTTCCCCACAGTAGCCCTCACAGTGCTGTGCTTTGCATCGGTGTGCTTTGATAACACACTGTTGTTTTGGCTACTGCTGAGCACAGCATCAGCACTGTAACATTCCTTCCTCAGTCGAGGGCAAGACCCTGGGAGGGGACCCAAGTAGGTCAGCTGACCCAAACTGACCAAGGGGATATTCCAGACCGTATGACGCCAGCTCAGATATAAAAGCTGAGGCAAGGAGCAGGAGGGGGGCATTTGTTGTCTCCAGTGGCTGCCTGCTGAGGAACTGTCACACTTACCAAAGCCCTGCTGCTCGGGAGTGGCCAGACATCACTGCTGGTGGGAAGTAGAGAATAAACCGTGTTCTTTTGCTTTGCTTTTGCGCGTGCAAGCTTCTGCTCTGCTTTCAATTTAAATAAACTGCCTTCTTCCAACCCACGAGTTGTTTTACAACCTTACTCTCTACCCTGTCCGGCTTGGAAGGGGAGCGATAGAGTGGCTGGGTGGGCACCTGGCGTCCAGCCAAGGTCAACCGACCACAACAATGAAAAATGTGTTAAAAATAGAGTAAGCATTGCTTTCAAACAAAATCCACAAATCACTTCACCGCAGGTTACGCCAGCTGGATTTTTTTTTTTAGCCTGTTTAGTTATAACTGAGGAAAAACATATGATTTCAAATAAACACATGAAAACATGGCTTTTTAAAGAGTTTCTTCCCTCCCTGTTGTAAGTCAAGAGACTGCTAGTTCAGCAGGTGTGAAATTCCAGTTTAAGTACAAGCTACTCTAATTTCACAGTTGAATCGCAGAGTTGCCACAGAGTCCCCATTGAGCAAATTCCACATTTGCATGCATTCAAGGTCATTACTGAAGGTGATCGAAATGAGACTCGACATCTCCATTTATTTATTGTCAGAGAATGGGTCTGAAATTTGCACTGGCTCTAATCATTCTGATTCCACGTCTAAGTCAAGGTTATTGCAGTCTTATCTTGCCTTGTCAAAGAAGAATTTCCACTTCTAAAACACCAGCTTTCAATAATTCCCATCTTTGATCATATTTCAAGCTTAATAATTCAGACACAGGCACTGCACAATCTGCTTGTACACTGCTTCATCAATTCATATTATTACCTCTCATTGGATTAAAACAGTATTTTTTCTTTCCTTTACCATATTCTTGAGCACTTCAGTGATGCACCTCAACATCTTAAATAACACAGAATACAGTTTAAAATATATACATACCTGTGTCTGTGTTTAACAATACAAACCTTTCTTTGTATACATATATTTACAAATATATGCACATGGTATATATAATATATATTCATAAAAATATAAACATGCATATATACAAGCTCATATAACAAGACAGAATTTAGACTGTATATCCAGATAGAAGCTATGTGTGATGACTAACAGAAATTTAAATCATGGTTTCAGCACTCTATAAGAAGAATGAAAATCATCCAAATATTGAAGAGTGCTGAAAATCTTACTAATTATTTATAATGAAAAATAATTCTGCTCAATAACTGGTTTTGAAAGTGAAGTCTTGAACTTCTGAAAAATATGTTATTGGGAAAAACCCCAGTATAATTAGTCTCAGTTTGATTAGGCTCAAAATAAGAAAATTTCACAGGTATATGAGCAGTTCACATGAATGGGACTGTTTTACCCCCATTACATGGAAAAATTTATGCACAGCAAAATTACAACACTTGTCCAAAAAGACACATTGATCCAGAAGTGTTGAGAAGGAACCACAGATTGTGCATTTTCTCATTCTAAAAGTTGTGGAATTATACCTAGGTACTCATTTCAGAGCTTGATCAAGTCTCAGGAGTCATTAATTTCATTTCTTTAGTATCATGATGCAGTTCCTGAAGTCTACAGGTTTGTTGGTTTGCTTTAATGGTATATTTTGTAGGCTTTGAACATGAACTTGGAACATGCTTAATTTAGTCTATGATCATATTTAGCTATTATGAAATAAATTTATTATGTCAAACTAATTCATGAAGTAAAACCACCCTATTTTTAAAGGTCCAGCTATATTTTCTTGGATTAATTTCCATGGCTAGATAATCTAGACTAGAGAGGCAACTGCTATCAATTGATTTCCTTTCACTCATTAAAAAGCTTTCTGTTGAGCTGAAAAATAAGCAGTGAATTGATAAGTGTGAAATCAATTCCTTTTTCCTCTTTGCAGGCCAAAGATAAATACTTGTAATAGACTTGAAAGTTACAGCATATGGGCAACTTTTGATCTTTGTACTCTCTGTACTGCACTGTATGTCAAAGTTATCAATCTGATTTTGTCTAATTCGCAGATCCATTTCTCTTCCCTAAGAAAATTAAGTTTAAATGTCACTATAAGAAAGCATAAGGAAGAACATCAATAAAGAGTTCATTTGGTCACCAGATTTATATAAACTGGTTTTCCACTGGGCATTCCACTGAGCTTAATACAGTGTATTCTTCATGTTACATGTTTAAGATCTTTTCTAGGTATGCAAAAATAGATAATGACTGTAGTATCCAACTTTTCCAGTTACTACCACGTTTATTCTCACATACACTTATCATTCAGGAGTATTACTATGCAATTTTACAGAAGAACTGAAAATAACATCGGAGTATTAAATGAACATAATTTAGCTACACAAGCAGGCTACACAAAGGCCAAGGAAAGAATACTCAGCATTTTTCCCATGGGAATTTACTGATACTTCCTTTGGGAAGCATTATCTAAGCATCAAGGAAGTGTTCACTACTACTTGCCAGTAATACAGAAAACATTCCTCAAATATAACATAGTCTTCAAACTTTTTTTCTAAATAAATATTTTTATTGCTCTTTAATCATTCCACTCCTGAAAATAATTAAAATGATGACTTAATAAAATAAATTTAGATACAAACCTTTTCTGGTTTCTGTTCGTGCAAAAGGAAAGATCTGATTTCTTAGCCTTGTGTACACTATTATAAGAAAACTTATTTCTCCTGACCAGAAACAAATCTTATGCAGAAAGAGAGTTCTGGCTACCAAGGCCAGAAATATCCCAACTATCCTCTGGTCCTCTTGCAGCTCTCCTTCAGTAAACCCACTTCAACAGAAGAGTTCAGAAATTTTAAAACTGGTACTCTTTACTTTAGAGACTCTAGGAAAACTTTTACCAACTTCACCACCATATGTTAACATGACATATCACATTGATAGCCCTGAGAAGCTAATACTACAATATTATATAAAAATGTAATGCATGATAAAATATTTGATCAATTGTTAATATTATTGTTGTTAATAAAGCCATTTTATTAAAATTGATATAAAAATCTTAAATACAATAACATGAAACAAAACTGTAAAGTAACTGGCATAGTTAACATTAGGATGAATCATACTGAAACTGTATAAATATATTGAAATGTACAATGTATATTTGAAACTTTTTCAAATCAAAAAACTACTCAGTTATTTCTTTTCTTTTTAGCAATGCCAAAAGAAAAAGAAATAATAGCTTTGTAATTAAACATTGACTGACGGTTTTGCTGCCTTTAGGTATTATGGGACTAATTTTCTTACGAAGGCAGTGGAAGTTGGAAGTTTCTCTGGTACAATGTTCCCTGGTTGTCCCATTGCTTGTAGCATGGCAGATGACAGAGACAAAAAACTCTATCACATCCTGACTTTAATAAGAAATCTAAGATGGTGCAAAATGCTATTTTGCACCTGTGGAGATCAGCAAGTATGTGAGTAGTTCACCACTTGCTGTGGTAATGACTGTGATCAGAAAACTGCCAGAAATCCAGCGGCACTGTCACAGGTGAGCACAGAGCTGGTGCTCATGCCTGGTATGAGCTTTGAGATTACACAGCAAACATTAACACAGATCTCTAAGAGGTGCCACCTAGTTTCTTGATGAATTTTAAATATTTCTGAGGTTCAGATTTCTTCTTTAAAGAACTAGATAATTATAAAAAGCATTTATAAAATCTCTCAAGGATTTTTGATTCTTGTGTGCCTACGATGGATAAACACTGAGGTGCTTCAACATGGTGCAGCCCTTGTTGGTGCTAACTAAACTGCTTCACTCTCCAAAGGACAGAGCCCTGCAGGGACTGTTCTCTGGACAAAGTTAATGGCTCAGCCATGCCTCTTTTTCAGGATATCCAGTTTGTGAAACCCTAAACTGGGCTTTGACTGTCAGAATCTCAGAGCATTCTTCCATTGACATATAATGTTCTAAATGATTTCTCAGGGTAGCAGTCTCCTATCAGTCCTGAATATCATTCTTGAAACCATCATGCAGCTAGTATCTGATAATAATATGCTAAGAATTGTGGGGAGTGTTTGTAATCTTACATTAAAATAATAAGGCTCTTAAATTTCTATTTTAAAGGATGCTCAACATTGCAAAAGGTCTAACCACTCAACAGGTTGCAATAACTTCAAAAGACTCTGGATTACAAACACCACAGAATTATCAGATTATACTAACATCTGATAGTAGTGCGGCTAATAACAATGTAATATGATATTTTTTAAGTCTTTTCCTACGATATAAAACCTAACCAAAAAAAAAAGTAAAATAAAGAACTAATTAAAACACAAGGCATGAAAAGTCCTAAAATGCACTGACGTTTTAAATTTGCCTTTGGTAAGAAACCGTCTGAGAAATTGCTTCTGAATGATATGTGATATTCTGAATGACATTATATCCCTTTTTAAAAGGACATAAAACTCTGGGTCACAAACACTGTTCTTCATTCTAAAACACACTGCAGATAATGATAAACTAATTCTTGAAGTCCTGACAACTTATTTTCTGAGTCCTAAATTGATTTGTGTTCCTTGCCCATTGATTTTGTGACAGAAAGGTGAGAAATGTCTCTGAGATTAATTGATATTTAATGATTAACAGGAAAATATATCTTTTGAATACAAACCTCAGTTCTATCTTGTCTACTTGTTGCTCTGAGGGGTTTGTGTTAGCTTGCTTTTGCAGAAGGAACAATTTTAACTTGAGTTCTAGGTTACGTATTTTAAAATTAAAAATGCAACATATAGAAGTCTATCAAGGAAACACTTCTTAAAAAAAAGATACACATAAATAAATTCAAGCTGTCTCAGCAAGCCAGTGAGCAAATGGTACCTTTACAACCGGATTTACAGAATTCTGGCCTGTTTACAGCCTCATTTTCTTACACACATATAAAGCCAAAATCTACTTACTTACCTTTCCTCCTTTGCCTTGAAGATGATGCCCAGACTTTCACCAAGAAGCCATTTCAAGGTAATGTAGAGGAACCACAGCCCAAGAGAAGCATAGGGCTTGTGGTATCTCACTAATGCTTTATGAATTTATCTTCACAATATGCCTGTCAGAAAATACTGTACAGCCCTACCTTTCTGATATGAAAGTCTGTCAAAGGTACGTCCCAATAAAAATTGTAGGGACCTATACTAAGTAGAACTGAGGTGACTGAAATTTGTCATTCTTTTCTTCCAAGAGGGGAAGAAATTAAGCTCTTTTTATTTCTGGTTTTTAAGTTATCTTGTACTCTGGAACCACGCTTCCAAAAACATCCCAGACACCGTCCAGTCAGGAAGCCCAGGAAGTTCAGTTCAACTCACAAAGATGGCTCAGTCAGGATCAAGACAACATAGGTTTGTTTCACAACAGAGTATTGGCTATTCAGAGACTAGTACGCCTCCAACCTCTGTGAAAACCTTTTCTGCAAGCCCTGTGCCCTCTGGCTTAAGAATCTCACCTGGGCAGGAATTACCTGGGAAAACCACCATTGATTGTGACTTCAGCACACCCAGAGAGGGTTTGATGCACAAATATATTTCCAAAACAGAGTAATATTAGAAGATGTAAATTAATATCTTCACTAAAAGAATTAAAGAGCTACAAGAGACAATATACAGTATTATATAGCATTGTGTAAAGGACTCCTCAGGTACATCCTGACCAAATGTAGTGAGGGGTCTCATGCTGCTTCTGGACCGTCCTATGAAGCTAAGCAAAAATGGCCCAGTCCTGTATGACTGGAATGAATACCTTGGGTGGGAAAAAGAGCCCTTACTATGTATCTTTCAATTGTCAGAAGCTCTCTGTAGGAGTTATAAAGACACCGATTCATGTTATTGCTCTTATTTTTCTGTTTGTCTTAGTATGCACAATATGGAGAAAACAAAAAAATATTTCTGTTACCCTGTGATCTCCTGAATAACTTCTTGGTTCATCTGCTTCCAACCTCACTACTGTGTTCCCATAAAGATGACACTGCACTCTAACACATACATTTACTCGTCAAATGGTTGCATACACCGTAAAACTACTAAGGACCAGACCAGCTGTACCTTAAAAGCATGTTGCTTGCCAGTCAAAGAGTGCATTATTGAGCAAAGATATAGTGCTCCTTCCTTAATATGCTTCACCTATATCCAGCAATTACCAGGTCATGGGCTTTCAGTGCTAAAAGTATGAAAAAGCACTTTTTTTTCCATTAGTTTTTCCAATCAATTTTTGACATGGCATCTTCTGGTAAGTAGTGCCCCAGGCTGACCAAATGCTACATTAAAGAAGAACATGGTGATTTTTTTGTTTGTTTTGGTTATGGTTTGGGTTTTTTTTTTTAAATCAATAAGTCTTGCTTAAAACAAATGAAATGCAATTAAAAACAAGAGAAAGAAACATTTAGTTACATGGGTGTTTTTTGGTCATTTTATTTTTAAGTTTTGGGCTGGGAGAAATACAAAGGTGAAAAAAACATACTAGCTTTATAATTCTGCTCTTAGCAGTCTGTACTAGCTCAGAAAACTTCTTAAACTATCACGTTTCAAACTGCAGATCTATAGGTTCCACATTAGCAATCACAGAAGGAAATGGTTGGTTCCCAAGTTGAAAAGCAGGAATTGTCGTGTTTGTTGCTTGTGGTTCGTTTCTGCTTCAACTGAAGTTCAAAGTGAAATATCCACTTGCTTCAGTTGAACTGAATCAAATGCAAGTGCATGTGTTAATATAAATGCAAAACAGAACTAGCGTGGGAATGGGTTGCATGAACACAAGGAAGGGAAAACTCAAAGAAATCTGTACAGTGAGCTCTGGAAAGGTTAAACTTTTCTAACTTCATGAGCAAGTCTGAGCACCCTGAAATACTCAGGAAGGCTGTGCTTCTGAAGAGCCACAAAATTATTTTGGTGCCTTAGTTATGATAAGAGCTAACATTTAAGCTTGGAGCGTGTAACAATTGTTGTATGATTTTTTTCCCTAAGCATTCAATTTGTCAGAGATAAAAAGTAGAAAAATTTAGGTAACCAGTTAGATATATATATAACCAGCAAAAGTAGACTCAGCAATCTGCATAACTGCTGTTTTAGAAAAATCACTGTAATACATACTCTATTTATATTAGTTCCTGGCATCAGAAAAACAAAAATCATTATTGTCAACAAAAAAACTGGCACTTTTTAAAGTCTAAGCGAGGAACTTTACATTTAGCTGTGCAGTGGGTGAAAGAAATTGCTGTAGCATAAATAAATAGGGAAGTTGTTTTATACAGGTCTTGACTAAAATCTTATATATAACAGCTCACCAAGGCCTGTCTAGGTCCTGCCCCCAGCACCAGTCAATGCCCATCAGAGTGCCTCACTGGGCAAATGTGTAGTGCTCCTTCCTTAATATGCTTTCCCTGTATCCAACAATTATCAGGTCATGGAGTTGCACTGCTAAAAGTAGCATTTGCTAAGGAAGAGCACTTTTTATTCCATTAATTTTTCCAGTCAATTTTTCACATGGCATCTTGTGGTAAGGAGTCCCCCAGGCTGAGTAAATGTTACATCAAAGAAAAACAAGGTGACATTGAGGTTTCTTTGTGTTGATTTGGGTTTTTTTCCCCCCCACAAGTTTTTTCTCCTGTAAATATTACTGAATGTTTCCAGCTCTTGAATCTCAGAAGTTAGTGGAAAATCATTTCAAACTCAGTTTCTCTATTGCAATCATATTTTCTAAATCTACATCCTTTCTACTTTTAACCACCTCTCTTAAGGGCTGAATAGTCCTAAGCTGATAAATCAGTCTTTCTATTTTGTCATACCCACCATTTTTTAACATTCTCCAGCTCCACTACATCCTTTAGAGATGGTAGGACTAAAACTAACTTCAGACAGTATTCAAAATGTTAGTACACTTTTATATATGCATATCAATGTTATTTAACTTCTGCTAGATTTTTTTCCTAATAGCACCTATCATTTGATTTCCTTTTTTTTTGACTGTTATTGAGCACTGAGCTGATATGTTCATAGAACTATCAATCATAACTCCAAAATCTCATTTGCTCATTTCCATGTGATAATAGCTAAGAATCCATCATTATATATGTAAAGTTGGAATGGTTTATTTCCCCTGTGCATCGCTTCATATTTATCTAGATTGGATTTCATCTGCTACTTTACTGCAGTTACTTAACATAGTAATATCTTTCTTCACTTCATCATAGTCAGCCTTTGTTCCTATTACCTTGAAAAACTTGGTGGCATCAGTAAATTCTATCTAATCATACACACCGTCTTTTTCAGTAGTAATGAAAATGTTCAACAACTCAGACATGTGACTCTGCTGGTGACCTCCCTCCTCTCTCAAGAGCAACCTTTTATTCCTACCTTCTATTTCCTGAGCGGCTTGACTCAGCTTGGAGACTAGAATTCTGCTTTTATTTTTCAGCTCTTTTCCTTATCCCTTTTTCCATTCTTCTGCTCAAATCTCTGCAACATCAGCATATAACATTCTACACTCATGTCCAGATGCCTTCTACAACAAAACTAAAACCAGCTAAAATAGGTAACTTCTGGATAGAAGAGTTGGTACTGCTTACAACGGGGATATGCGGCAAACCTAACCCTTATTGTGTGTATTTTTTGATAACTATTATGGGGGAAAAAAACAAAAAACCCCACACATAAAAACCCAAAATATTTTATACCCATCAGATACACAAAAAGGAAATCTCCATGTCAGAAGTAACGAGCTTAAAAACAACTGGTACAAACTGCAATACATCACCATGTTAAACAATTGGGATAATTACTCAGCGAAGAGCCATGTGTTGTGTCACCTGTTTTTCCTCCTTTAATGCCTTGCTAATTTCTTCAGAAGAGTTACACCCAGCATCAATTGTTTTTGATCTCTACACTTTGAGAATGTGAATAACTCCAGCTTCAATGCCTAGCTACTAAAAAATTTTGCACCATTCTGCAGCAGGCTTCAAGTGTATGTAAATACTCATATAAATTATGACTGATCCTTTCACCACAATATATTGACAATATAAATCTCAAAAAAAATGGATTTTCATCCCTTTGGCTTTTACTTGGATAGCCATGAGACTTTCTATTGATATCTATTCACAGGAAGTGCTGTGGGATAAAAAAGGAGATTCTTTTTACTACTCAGGCTGATTCCACCAGCAGAATGAAGGTAACTGGGCTTCCCAGAAAATAAATTGCTACCTGCAAGCAAGTACATAGCAAGTACACAAGGGAGTTTTCTTCCTTGGAAAGTAGTCCACTTAATTAGCTCACATGTACTGCAGGTATTAAATTCCTTCATGGGAAGATCTAAAGTTCTACATTGTTACTCCTGTCTTGGCTCTTTTCTTTTGTCCTCTTTCCCATCCTTCTCAACTCTCTTGCAAGTAGAATCAGAAGAAAGGAACATTTTAGCTGCAGTACTATTCCCTTTTTCCCCTCTGAGATCAGTAAAGCTCTGGACCTGTCCATTCCATTCTAGTCTCCATCCCTTTCCTCTCCTAGTAGTACACTACATGGTACACCAGCCCACTGACTTAATTAAGCCTTAGACCAGGATGACACATCTTCCCTGTTCAGTGAGGTGACTTAAAAACACCAAGACACACACAACCCACTGCCATTTAAATGTGAGAATACTATTTTTTTGTGTGTTTTAATACATGTAATAGATACTTCCAAAATTCACTAAATCCAATTTCTTTTATTCACCCCATTTAGCACTTGAGGTTCTTAGTTATCATAGGCATTTTTGTATGTATACAAACTGGCTGTGAATGTCATTCATGAAGTACTTTCTGTAATGTTTTCCTTATTCTGCTATTATAGTCTCCTTTGCTTGCTATTCAAAACTCATTAAAACCAGAAAGCACTGAACTAACTCGCATTTGACAGTTCATTTAAAATAATCTAATATGACATCTTATATATACATCTCACATCTGCAGAGAGAAACACAAATTATGCATCTCAGCAATTTTATGAATTTTCCCGGGTGCTTTATCCACACAAGTAATTTTGAACACCTGAATGCATCCCCAAAAGAATATGTAAAAACATTTCACCTTCTCATCTCTTTCCTTGCTAATCTCTTAGATTTTGCCAGCAATCGTTCATTGCTCCCTAAATATAGAGCCATAAAACTGGAATCTGAATCACTACGTACACTGACTAAGAGCACAGACAGTGCAGATATTTAGCACAAACATTTGTATGGAGATCCAATCTCTGCTCATAAACTACCACAGGAAATAGAACTAGTAGCAACATAATATGTATTAAACATAGCTACATTGAATCTCAAATAATTATTGAAAGATTAACTTTTTAAAAAAGACATTAAAATTACTATAATTAAACATGTAACATGACACACAAGCACCTTGTCATGGCAGAAAAACCATAAAAGAAATTTCCTTTTCCATTTACAGACAAAGCCTCAATCCTGTGAGTACATTCATCTTTCACTTGAAATCTCCTTTTAAGTCCTAGAATTAAAATGAACAGATGAAAGAGCTTATCCCATCAACCTTTCCCCACCCTGTACATTAAATAGCCAGAGTAGGTAAACCGAAAGAGGTAGTATTTCACCCAATTAATTTCACAGCATGAATATTAGAAAGTGGGTCATAGTAGCTGAGTAGTAATTCTGCATTCTCTTGATTTTAATAAAAAAGTAACAAGAATTGACACAGTTCAGTACTTCACAATATAACCAGCATCCAAACATACTGTACATGTCTTCTTTAATTAAAAATATGGATTAATCACTAAAAAAGTATCATTATCTTTGTTATATGACAGCTCCACTTTGGAAAGTCTATGTGTGACTAAGAATTATATTTTAATAAGCCATGTAACAAGTTTCTGATTAAATATTAAAAAGAATTATCATTAAAAGTATTCAATTGATTTTTCTTGCTATTGTAAATATTAAATAACATTTTTTCTGACACTATAGATAAACCTACATTACCATGGACAAATTAAGTCAGGATCCATTAATAAGAATTTAAAGCGTAGGGAAAATGAGAGACAATAGACACAGATTGAAGAGAAAGCTTTGGACTGGATACAAAGAAAAACTTTTTCCCCATGAAGACAGTCAAGCATTGGAGAAAGTGTTGCAGACAGGTTGTGCAAACTCAGTCTGGAGACTGCCAAGAGATGGACACCAATATGAACAGGCTGGTCTGACTTGGTGACTGACCCTGTTTTGAACAGTGACCTCCCAAGGCTGTTCCAACACGAGCTATTCCACAGTCTTGTGTTAGTCCACACTGTCTACAAGCTGGTTATATCATGGGGCTCCCATCTAGAGTGTAATCTTGGTTCCCTACAAAAAACAACCCAGCTCTTGGGTGCCCAGCAGTGCTGGCACATGTGCGTGAACACACACATACACACAACACACACTTGATACTTGAACGATACCTGATGCAACCAAAATTTCCTCAAAAACATATACCGGGTACTATGTTCTGGTTTATGTTACACGTGTATTGAAGTACATAGGATTTAACTTGAGCAGAAAGTCTATAAATGTCTTGTCATTTTACTGAGTTTTGATATGTTCTGGGGGGAAAATGTGAATATTAAGGTAACATTAATAATGCATTAATATATTTTGGAAGGAGACTTCCTTTGATATGGTGATTTCACACTGATTCTGTGAGCTGAAAGAACACAAAGATAAGACTTTATTGCTGTATTGTGGAACATTTCAAACTATGCCAAATCTCACCCACTTTTAACTAAAATAATTAGGTAGCTTAGTCTATAGACTAGAATCAGTTACCTGGCTGTGAGTAATGTCTGTCAGGGAAGGATTAATGGGAATCATAATGAAACGCCTTCTGAATCCTCAGACTGGTGACAAAATATATTTCTAAAACTATATAGAATATGTGTCAGTGAAAATTTTAGAAATAGATATATAAAAGTTATTGATAGTAAATTTTTCACAGATCTTTTTTTCCTTGTCCAAGTCTTTCTTACTTTTAGCTTGAGTGATCAGTATTACTTTGTCACTACCCAGCACTTCACTTCTACCTCCTCTGAATCAGTTTTTTTATACCCTTCCACTGAATTGTGCTTCCTCCACAGCTGGCAAAGGTTCAGATAAAATACCTTTCTTTGTTCTTCCCTGCTCGTTCTTTATCCCTTGTTGCATTTACAAGGAAGTGAGTGTAGAAAACCCTATCTCCACTGATACTTTCAATTACATGTGGTAACATTCCAATCTGAACTAATTTCATTTCAGCACTGTGTTCTATAAAAACAAAAAGGGCTCCTCCCATACTCCAGTATCTTTTAGACTGAGCCCTTTACTGAGGTTTCCTCTTGGTTTCGGAGTCTATTAGGAAATTTCAGGTTATAAAATTGTGATTTATATGAAAATCTCAGGAAACAGTGTTCTCAAACACCACCTCACAGCAGTGCCCCGCTGAGTCATGCCATAAAACCCTGAGCTACTTTGGAAGTCAATCTTAGTATAAGATGATGGAAACTTGGTGGGAAAGATGGAATTTCACATTTAGTGAGACTCTTCACTGCAGATAGTGGATTTAACATGCATGACTCTGTATACAAAGAGCTGCACTTAGGCTTCATTCTTATTTTCTGACCATGTGTCTTCCTCATTGCTGACTCTGTTCCTTGAAAAATATAGGCAGATGAGGGCTAGGAGCATATTTATTTGTCAGGTAGAATAGGTTAAAAGATGTTAGCTTGTTTCTGAACTTTCAACACTTCCTTGCCACGTTGCTGACTTTCAGAAGATTAACCCATCATGAAATTATTATAATTCCAACATCATTCAACCTCCAGATGTGGGAAAATCCTATAAGACATCTATGATCCTGTATATTAGTGATTCTTTCAGTGACCTGAGAAGAGTGGCTCAGAACACAGTAATCAGAACAGAGCAGTGATTTGTGCATCTCTGAACATTGTACTAAATCAACTCATTTTGCATTATTTCTGAGACCTGTATTAAGAAGTGATGAACACTTTTCTGTGAGCTCTCTGTTAGAAGTGATTTTTACGTGGTTAAAACAGGGCAATTTTTAATACAGTCAACATGAGTTTTGTTTAGTTCCTCCATCTTGTGTTAAATTTTTCAAATACCATTTAATCTAAGCAAAGAGCTTCTCAAAGAGTAGAAAATGTATAATCCAGAAAAATAGGATATCACTGCATGTGAAAGAAAGGTCATAAAATAAGAAGAAGCAAAGAAATTCTTGTTTTAGAGAATATAAAAGGTATCATTTTAAACTATGATGAATGGGATATATCATCTATTTGTGTATTCTTCTCCAATCCACATCTATTCTGCAAATGTAAAACTGTGTGCATATATTATTTTATTACCAATACAAATATGTGGCAATACATAGAGTAGGTACTTTGGCAATATTATCTATTATACATTTGTAAGAGACCACTTACTACTTCTCTTAATCTGACAAGGATTCCTATTACACTGCTTGTGAACGGCATGAAGAAAAGTATTTGTTGTTCAATACTACAAAAATTGGTTTCAAAGTAAAATAAACCCCCTAAAATTCAAAATTTCAAGCAAAAGGAAACTTAATCCTTATCTTGTAGCCCTCTATGTGGGAAGCAACCTAACACATATTTTTCTGCAAGGCTGGTCACTATCAGACCATTGTCTACTTTCCTCTAGGATTTATTTGAAACTGCTCTATACAGTTACCACAATCTGTCATTTGAGAAATCAAACAAAAAAGGAGGTATTTTGGAATTATATCTGACTTTCTTGCAACAAATCAGTTTATCTATTATTTCTAAGTAATAATCCTTTGATTATGGGATAAGCTTCTCTATGCCAGACCCTGGGACAAAACTCGTAGGTCTTCTTTTATAGGGATAAAATATAGTAATATCCATTCATCATCCTGCTTCTCTTCAAGCTGACCTTATGGTAGAGCTGTGTAGGTTCAACAGTAAATATTAACCCCTAGCTTTTCAAAATATTTTTTTAAACTTCTCTACTCCTTATAACTTCAATAATTAAGACAGTACACAATTTATTATTCTGAATTTATAAATTCATATAAATTTGGATAAACTCACTAATAAAATTGTTTCCTGAGGTATCCATTTAGAAACACATCTTCTTGCATACTTATCTGAAAGTAGAGTAGTTGCCTGAGCTACTGATGTGTTTTGAAATGAAAATATTAAAACGATATAGTGACTTTAGTGACTTCTGAGAAGGACTCAATGGCTGTCTGACATGTTTGAATTGCACTGTGAGCACTAAAAATTATCCCTGAGTGACACATACAAGGTTAATTCATGTCACCAGGCATGTCACCGCACAGAGATGAATCTTTTAGTTACTGTTCTTTTTACCTACTTTTTCTCTTAGAAAGTAAATGTATTATTCCTGGGGCTCCTTTCTCCTTTTCTCTTGCCTTTGGGCTACAGCTCTAATTCTCATCTTGGAGCTGCTCACTGGCCTCTAAATCCTCTCTTTAATAGCTAGTGAGCACATGCCACAAATGTTGCTACAAGGGTACAAGTTGTAGGACTTTATCTTTTATTCTCTCTCCTCTCTGCTACAGCATTTCTTTAATTTCAGATGAGTTTGGTGAACACCTCTCAGCTATTCATCTAGCAATTTCCCTCTCCCTTAATCAGTAATCGCAAAAATGCATGTATTTTGTGTGCTCTTCGTGCCCATTAAGTTCAGAGAGTAGGGCTCCACAGTAATCTGCTCTTCCTTTCAACACATACTTGTGCTGAAGACTTGGACACAGCCATTTCACAGAACAGAAACTTCTCTCTCAAAATTTACACATAGTAATAAAAATAACAATAAAAATTAGATATTACTCAATACACTTTCTGCAGCTGTATAAATGTCAGTCTTGCAAAGCTATTAACAATAGCTAAGCAGAAGCAGAATTCAGCACCCAAAAAACAATACTCAAAACTCAAAAAAACGTTAGACAATAGCACTTTGGAGATAAAAAAATGGTAGGTTGTCTGTGGTGAAAACCATCCACCTCCTTTTCATTATCAACATGTAAACTGGGATCACTGCTCCCTTATTAAAATGAGAGTTTAAAATTTGATGGTTCAATTGGGCAATATAATTTTCAGAAATCAGGAAGTAATATGGCATTTCTTATCCTTAGGTAAGGATGCTCACTCCTACAGCAAACAACACCACTGAATTATAGCCTTAACATGGAAATTACATCTGAACCATGCTGGGGCAATGACTTCTGCATGTGCAAATTAAAGAGGCTTTTAATAATAGAGAAATAAAATCATTCATGCAGAAGTCTGTGTAATAAACAGTATCAAAAGCACAGCAATAATAATATGTATATTTTTATTATGCTTGCAACATTGGATGCTAACTACATCTATAATTCCCAAAGTGAGTAAAAATGCAGCAGCAATAAAACACCATCATCAACATGTTGAGTCATTAATCAGAAGATAAGTTCAATTTATGAATAGCAATTTATCGTAAGGGATTGTGATCCCTCTTGGTCCCACAATCATTCCAGGCTAAGTCTCTGAATATTTTTATAGACTCCAAAAACCACCAAATATTTATAAAAGCAAGTATGGAAGACATTACATTTCTACATTCCATTTCACTTCGGTGAGCTACTCTGGGTTTTATATATATCACAGACCTTTGATAATTCATGTGAGAAATCTTGAGTAATTTTGAGAAGATCCAAACATTTTCAAGTTTGGTTTGGAGTGTAGGAGAAAGATTAAAAAAGGACAACATCATGAAATGAAACAATGTTGTGGGAGGAAAACACCTATATGTAAAATTATGCAAATGCATGTGCAGTAAATTAGGGAATTGGGATATGCTTGTAAAGTTGGAATATGAAGGTTTACTTTCATGCTTATGAAATGAATAGATTGACATTTGAATTTCTAAGCAGCATGTAAAATGAAGTATTTCCTATGTATTCTTTCTCAATTTAAATTTAAATTAGTTCAATTAAACAGTCTTAAATTAGTTATGTTACTTCTAATTATTTTAAAACTCATTTTTTCATACCTTTTTTTGAAGTCCTTCCCTGAAGCAAGTCTTGATATGACCAGGCATACCCAAACCTATTTTCATGTATGTTCTTTTACAACCTTAAAACACCAGTGTGATTAAAAAAACTGCAGCACAAAACGTAATTTAAAATGGCATTTGAAAATGAAAGCTTCTGATTATCTTTTCTAACTACCATGCATAAAAAAGATTCCCACTAAATTACTACTTTTGCAAATGCGTACAGTCTAATAGCAAAGCCTGGTCCTTAGTTCTGCAGTGTTCTGTTCCCCTGTCCTCTGCCAAGGATTTCATTATTTTATTATTATAGCATTTTGTAACAGAAAATGACAAACAACTTTCAAAACAGATGTTGATTTCAACCGCAGGACTGATTATTCTGTTGGCTTTCTGCAAAACTAGCATGTTTTAGATGGGTTTGTGGTATTTGTTTTTTTTATATTTAAAGAAAAATTATAAAGTGAAATTCAACATTTATGAAATGTCAGCAAAATAATTCTATTTCAAACCTTAATTTCTTCCTATTCCTTTCTTCTGTATATGTAAAGTTCATTCATATGGCAGAATATCTCCTTCAGTGCATAGGCTGAAGATTGGTCACAATACCTGCAATATTTCATTTTGTTGACATCTTTAAAACTGTGAACTATTGTTTTATTTATTATTCCAGGCAAAGCCTGACAATAAATTGCGTTATCTGGTGGTTCTGATATTGTTCCCTTAAACTATATACTTAAGCAACATTTTTTTAATCCCCAGAAGAGGAGAAAAGTAGCCACAAGAAGAAATAAGTTTGAAATTTAATCTAACACTCTTTCACTACATACACATTCTGGGAGAAAAAATAGAATAAGGCAATTCAGAATTGTCTTTAGAGCCTGACAGCTGAAGAATCTTGGCGATCTGAGGACTGTGAAAGAAATTTCTGTATCCCGCACTAGAGCAAGTGATGTCAAGGTTCCTTCACAATGTTGGGACTATTTCTTAAGTATCATCCTTGTTTCCTGTCTCAATAGAAAATGAGAATGCAGTTTTTAACCTGAAGAGTGTAAGCTGTATTATTTGCTAAGAAGTCTTGTCAGTATCTTGAAGAATTAAAAAAAGGACTCAATAAATCTGATCCAACATCAGACAGTCACGAGTACCATTACTATTTCCTTCTGTAGTCAATGGTGAGACACAGGTAATCAAGGAATAATTCAGCTCACTTCCTCCTTGGCTGCAAGGATGCCCTACCACTGGTGTCCCCACCTAACATAAGCTGGAATGAATTCAGACCCTCACAACTACTCCCCAGTTTATTTTCCTTGGGCTTTACACGGTTGAGATGTTATGTTTTCTGAGGCTCCATAGTTTTCAGGCACCATGCCCAGAGTTAAAGCTCTAGTCATAACTCTCTCTCCTCTTCTGAGCTCTGAGATGCTCTCGTTCAGCTGCTGAAGCTTGTGACTCATGCTTCAAGCTTTTCAGCAGAGTCCCTTTTGAGAGCATGTGAGGGTGCTGAAGCCTTCACAAAGGCTTTCAAAATTCGTCATTTCTGAGAGCAAATGGTGCCATGAAATACATGTACCCACAGCCCTGGTTGCTTTTGGAAATGCCAGTGAATCCCTACAGCTTACACTCTCTGCACTAGTGCTACAAGCTTTCTGCATAGCTTGGAGCTGCTGTCAGAATAGGTTGGGAAAAGTACTTTTCCTGTAATATATCTTTAGGGCTCTTATCAGCTTGACAATGAAACAGGTCTCACATTTAAAATTTGATGAAGACTTCTATGCTGCAACAAAATCAGTGGGGCTAGTAGTACACCCTCAGCCTGACCCGTACTTCAGGCACCAAGGGCCTTTATTCTAGGCTTTAGTTTTTCTGGAAAGAAAATAGGAATACGCAGACTACAGGGCACCCACAGTACACTTTGCCTTGATCCTCGATTTGGGTAATTACAGGACGAATAGGTACAAGATAAACAAGAGCATATCCACTGTTTAGTCTAGAGGTAGCCCAGCAGTCAGAAGAGAATTAACAGACACCAAGGATGGGATTTATCTGACTAAAGGTAAATCCATACTCTTTAGTTTAGTAAAGAGAGGGAACAGGCAGCTCCAGAGGGCAACCATCAAAATGCACCTGGGATGTATCAACTATTCTCTGAATTGCCTCATTTACTGAGTATAAAGTATTTAGAGCACAGAGACTCAGTTCAGATGCAAGTATCTACAGCATATGTATCTATGATGCTACCTAAATGGACGAAGATCATCAGGTGTCAGCATAGAGGTGAAAAATATGCGTATTTGACAAGTCCAAGCAATGTGTTGCAGCCTTGCACTGAGCTAGAAAACACAATGAGACTTCTTGGGTAAGATGTTGCTCAAAAATGCCAATTCTTTTGTTTGCAAATATTTGAGGCTTTCAGGATGGCTGTGCCTACAGTAACAGTGCACAACAACAATAACTCTCTCTTCTCATACCTCTTCCTACTCTGTTTTTTCCCCTAACAAGTCAAATTACACAGTATAATCACCTCGTTTTCCTAACTCCTTAAGGTAGCCATCCTCTGACTTTTCCCACATCATTTTCACCAGACTGGCACTCTTCCATTCTGCAGTTTCCTCTTGGACATTTTTTTGGCATCACCCTAAGAACCCAAAAGATCGGGCAATCTTCCTGATCACTTAGCTAAGTCCAACTCCTATTCTTCAGAATCAATGATCACAGGGGAAGTCTTGCCAATACTTACCAATCTAAGAACACTGAAAGACTCTTTTCAACTTCCATCAATATATCAAATACAACATCAGCTGCTGAATATGAGATTTCCTGGGCATAAACAACTGGAGCACATTTGAACTATCTTTTCTAAGAACTGGCAAAAAGATGTCAAGTAGGCCACATTGCCAATTTGAAGTTCTTGCTCCCAAATGTCAAGCATTTACTAATAAGGTCAAGAGAATCCTTTTATCTGACCTTTTATTGAAAAAATAACAACCCTGAAGCACTTCTCCTACATTAAACATATGAATTTGAGTTCACCTGGAAACATGGAAAATTGCCATGCAAATGATTAAGATACTCAAGTGGTAGGTCCTAATAATTGGAACTATTAATCATATGCTTTATCACAACTGAAGACTGAAGTAAGCTTTCCAAGTGATGGAGAACTTTGTTGTATGGTTGGGACTGAAGGGAACAAAAAAAAAAAAAATTAAAACATAATTGCAGAAGTGTAAAAAAATGTCACACTACCCCTCCATATCTTACTTACATAAATGGGCTAAAAAAATAAAAATAAATCCTTCTGTAAACAAATATGAGATAAAGCAATCATAAAGAATATACAAGATGTAGAAATGAAGAATTCTGCAGTGAAAATGCTGCAAACAAGTCTTTTACAGTTGGGAATGAAACATGATGTACGTTCATGAGACTGAAGACATAGTAAAGATTAAAATTAGAAGCAAGACAAAGGCTTCAAAAAAAGTCAAGTCACATCACTCTTCACTTTGGCAGAATTCATGAATAAGTTTTAATGGTGACTGCCATTGTCCTGAGGCCCTTAATGGAATTTGTTACTTTGTCACTGTAGTATTAAAATATTGCTTGTGCTTTATTATTTACATGAATGCTTATGTCATCAACTATCAGAATAGGGATTTTCCACAACTGGCCTAGAATGCAGCAGTTTTCCTTTTCCTTCAGATTCAAAAACTGTGCAAAACCATACTTTTATGAATTTTAACATGTTATTACTGTAGCCATATATATCATACATACTGTTAGTACTTTATTGAAAAGAGGATAGACTAGTTGGTTCATTTCTAGTGTCACTGTTCTGTCAATCTTTCGGAATTTGCAAAACAGACTTCTGCAAATGCTGATCAAGGGATTTCTGTTATTTCTTACAAGGTGACTGTAACATAGATTGATTGGAATTTCTGCAGTAATAGAAAGGTTAAATATTTTGAACTAGAGCTCAAAGCCAGACTTGACACTGACTGAATACTTTCATAAGCTACCACTGACCTCAGACCATCCTTTTTCTCACTGTACTCTCTTCCTTTGAAATACTAGATGATTCAGACTTTCCTGCTAAAGCACGCACAACTTACTCTTACAATGTTTAAAAAACCCTCTGCACAGCCTTTCAAAAACCATGGGAGACAAAAATCCCTTAATAACGGAATATTTCTGGGGGGGAAGGTGTGGGGGGAAATCAGGAATTAGAAGCCATTTCATTTACAAGCTATATTATAACTTCCAAAACGTCTACAATAGGATAAAATACCATAAAGTCTCGCAAGAAAAGCAGCGCTATGATATAAAGACGGTGAAAGAACAGAGACTGCAATGTAAAGTCAAGGTGCCAGGTTAGCTTTAAATAAGCTAGCTCAGGTCCCAGAAGTAATCTAGCAGTGACAGCAGGGAGCTCAATTTGGGTAAGCTCTGAATGCCGGAAAGAGCTGAACCTAAGCTAACATTTTGACCTCACCATGTAGCAAGCCCTTTCAAGGACAGAGAAATTTTGAAATTAAAAAAGGGGCATGCTTTAAAGAGATGGAAAATAAACCAGGTAGTCAGTAATCACTGTCTTCTTCCCAGTCCTAAGTTTCATGTATTTTAATTCAAATTCAGAACTGTCTGTATATTTTGAACGTTTAAATGAAATAATTAAATTCACATAGCGGTTGTGATCTAGATATCAATTTTCTGTGATTAACTTATGAGACCAATCCAAACCACCTTCTTCAACCCAAGTGCTAAATCAAAGTTAATGCCTAAGAAGCATTTACTCCTGCAACAGCTCCAACTTAAAACCAGAAACCCTCCACAAGGGCTATTTCAGAAACAGGCCACCAAAGTGCTGAAATTTAAAACCATGTTAGCTTATTTGTGCAAAGGTGGCTGAAGCAAACCTGAAGTCTGCAGTAAAGCAAATCACAGCTATTTCAGAATGTAAATTGTAAACAAACGGTAAACCGAAGGCTAAAGTTCTGACATGTTTAAAAAACAGATAAAAGCAAATGAAAGTCTAAAAAATAGAAAGTAAATCAAGGGGAATAGAAAATAATGAATCTATGTAGAAGTTAGGAGAGATCAGATTAAATGGACAAATGAACATATGCCACCAAGAGGTGATTCAGCTCTTACTTAGACATCTGTAAACTTTTTCCCAATCTTCCTCAGTGGAAGACGTAGTTGTGAACACCCACAGGCTGCCAGCTCCAATTCTGAATTTGCACAGTGCTCAGTCCTGATTTAACAGCCAGATAAAATTCAGCCAATCAGCTGCCATTCGTAAGTAAAGATGTACTTAAGAGTCATGGTAAAAAGAGATGGTGGAAACTGATGAATGGAAGTGGTCATGGGCACCACCGCCCTTCAAAAAGGTTGTTAATGTGTTACAAGTAAAACAAGAAAAGAGGTCTAAGTGTGTATCAAATTTTGAGTATTAACCTGTCCTAGACATTCTAGGTAACATTCATTCAAAGAAGAAATACTTATTTATTAAGTACTTTCAAAAATTGAAGCCGATCGATTCTGTGCTAGGTCAGTGCCATGATCTTAGATGAGCATTACTGACCATAACAAAGCATGTTTTCTGAAATGGTATTATACTTGAACAGTACCTTTAATTTTCACCTCTATTTTTAAGAGCCAGATGGGCACAAAGAGAACTGGAAATTGTTTAATCTTACTGTTAGGAGGGAGTACTGTCAGTGAATATAATCCTGAAGGGCACAACTGATCCATTTTGTAAAGACAGGAGAGAGAAAGGAAGGGAAAAAACCCAACAAAACAAACTAGCATCCTTTTGTTGTGTACCATTAACTGCCTTTTTATTTTCATATATTAAAAGTGTGACCTTGGTGGTCGCCTCAGCTCTGTGTCAAAATGAAGTAGGCTTAAAATCTCAGTCGTTTATGATCTGATTTAAAAAACAACTTCTAAATAACATCATTAAATTTTACCCTTAGGGTAATGATGGGGAGAGGGGGAGGGGAAAAAAGACAAATAAAAAACAAACCCAAAATGTAATTAAAGAAATATTTAAACATGGAAACTTAATAGCAAATAGCTAACCAGATGTGCTTCACAGCACTTTTAAGGGTTCTTTTATCTTCCTGGTAGCCTGTGACAATGCCTTGAGCAAAACAGATTTGTAAAGGATAGGTGTTCCTTTGTTTTCATGCCATAGAGGAAGGAGACTTGACTGGTTTAGTAGCAGCATACATAGAATATTTGATATGTTATTTTGACCATTAACGTAGGAAAAATATTTAAGAAGTATTAACAAAAATAGAAACTCACTGAAACTCACAGTAACTGCAGCCTTATAGTGTGGATTTATTGAATATAAAACATCAACTCCTCTGAATATAGGCTACATACAAGCTTCTTTCTGGATTAAAAAAAAAAATTGTGATTTTTAAACCTCTCAGGGAAAAGTAAAGTGCTTTTGTAAACATTTATGAAATGCTATAAAAATGGTTGGAATGAAGAAGATGCAGCAACTAGTTATTTACACAGTGCAGTACTGATAACACCATCATCCATACAGTATAAATACTTAGAATGAGGTTACTGTCAATCTAACTCAACAGTTAAGGTTGAGAAATAAGCTTAAAATAAGACCTGTTTGCTTTCACTAATTCCACTTTGATTTGAAATTCACATTAGCCAAAATGGGGGTAATTTCCTGTTTAGTTTATGCAAAAATAAGATGTCAGACTGAAAAAAAGGATATTTTTTCTGCATAGGCAGACACAGATGCATATAAATCACCCTTTGTCAGGGCAGAAATTGTGCAAATATGTTCAACACTTATTAAAATATCTAATAAAGCATCTCCAGACACTCTATTTCACAGCACTGAAAATAAATTAGCAAGTGTAGATATGTCTACTGTAACCCCTTGAGTAGTCATAAGTGAAAATACCCTTGTAAATTGTTACATTCTTTCACTGATATGACTGAAATTAGTTTTATAATTGATGTTAAAGACATTAAATTGCTTTGAAGCTCTAACAGATTGATCATCTAAATAAATATTAGATTCAATAGAGACTGTCATTTTGTGCTCTACTTTTGTAACTGAAGATTATTCTCAGGATAACTGATGAATTATGTAAAAAACCCATTTATTCTTATTAATGTTAAGATAGGTAGAATAACTTCTGGGGAAAACTGCTATTTATATTATCTCCAAATACACGCGGAGCATTTATGCCAGTGTCTTCATAAACACGTGAAGCACAACCTTTATGGAAGAATTTGAGCAAATGTATTATTCTTAGATTACAGTATGCACAAACGCCTGTACAGCAACCCTGCTCTCAATGTTGGAGTGTCACGGAACTATGTAAACCAGGAAAATTTTGCCATCTAAGTTCATAACGCATATGATGGATACTCAAGACTCAATTATAACATTTTCAGAGCTGGCACATTCTTGTCTCCAAGAAGGTAAGAGCTTCAAGTAAAACTATTCATGAAGCAAGGAATGAGTATTTACGAACAATTTTACCAATAAAAACTTCCGAATCTGGTCTGCACATTTACGAAGTCTTTAGCTGTGGCCAATCAAGTCCAGATCAGAAAAACTGATAACATCCTCGTAATATAGGCCTAAACTTTTTTATATCATTGTGATTGTCATTGAAATTTTTTCTTCTTGTTTATCTTTAAATTTGTTTTAGGGGGCAGCCTTCCTAAATCCTTACTTTCGAGATCAGTTCTGGTAGATGCTCTGTCAGTGCATCCAAAACAAATAGAATACCTGTATATTTTGAGGAAAATCACAGGCACTGGCCTTCTTGAGGAAAAAGAAAATATGGATGAAAGGCCTCTTAAATTACATCCTCAAAAAGAGAAAAGAAAGAAAAACAAAGAAAATTGTTCCTTGATACACACACACACAGAAACAGCTTAAAAAGGCGCACCTACCTACAGGCACAATGACAGCAGCTGTAGCACCTCACCTCTATCAGTCATAATCTAGAACAGTGCCACTTTCTATTAACCAAGCAATAGAGGAACTAAAATTACTTATACTGGTCTAGGCAAGTCACTCCGTTTGCTCCAGTGCATTTTGATGACTTAATTAGGAAGACGGTGCAGCACATGTGGTTTTCCAGCCAGGTTCATCACAAAGGCCAGACCATCAGACTACAAGAGTTGTGTCTTCTGCAGCTAGATTAAAAATAGGGATTTCTTCATTAAGTGTCTTCCAGCTGACTGTGCCTCTTGGTTTGTCTCCATTTATTCAGACAATTAAATAAAGCATCATGCTTTATTTGTTTCTTTTTAAAGGCTAATAAAGAAGCTGTGAATTGAAGTACAGCTGGCAATCTTGTTATTTATTAAGATCTCAATGTACACAGTGACAATCTCTGGAAGGCAAGGCACGTGCTGGGATTTTTTCCCCCCCTTTTAATATATGTCCTCTTTTCAGGCACAACATTTCTGCTAATGGCAATTACAAACCTTTGTCATCCTCTCAAGCTAGGAGAGGAGTTGGAAAAAAAAATAATCACAAAAAACTCCCCCAAACCAATGAAAAATAAAGAAACAAGCAAACTACCCCAAAAAAACCCCCCAAACAAAAAACCAAACCCACCATCCAGCAGGGAAAACCTAAGGTCATACCATAAAGCTCACAAATGTGAACAGTCTGAGTACTTTGAAAATGTGTTGATGCCAATCAAATTCAAAAAGATGGGTAAATGACAAAACTGTAAAAATCAGCCAGCCTATGTCTGATTGAGTCAGAAAGTATTTAAAATTTGGTCACAATACCCTAAATTAATAAAAAAAATAGCTCTTTGCTTTTACTTCTACCAGCAGGCATGGGTGACTAGAAAAATTCCATGATCATTATAAAGGTATATTAACTGAAAACGTTATATGAGATTTACTACACACTTTCCATTTTCTTCTAACAGAAATTATTATCTCTTGTGTTATTAAGTAATCTCGTTTGTACAGTCATAATGGAAATTAGGCATGGTAATATTACACCATAGCAACATAGTAATGTTTCCTTGATAACAAATGCATTGTACCATAACATAATGTGATCTTGGTTCACAAATATTAGGATATAGGATATTTTAAAAATATTTTGCAAGGATGACATACTGGTCTGCATTTCAAAGAAAGCTGAATGGTCCACGAGGCAAGATGACTTTTCAGTCTTAAGACTCACCAAACTGATAACTGTATGTCATTATGCATATTTACAAATGCATATACACATGTATATAAAAAAAGCAGTGGTCAAATTAGATGATCTCGGTGCTGCTTCCTCTCTATAAGAGGTTTCAGCATGGCTCATGCACATTTCAGGGATAGGAGAGAAGAAAGAGCCAGACATGAACACAAGCACAGTGTTTATAAGAGCACAGATGCCCATTTTTCCTCTTTCTCAGTTTTCGTTTACTCCATCTAAACACAGCCCCTTCTTTGGAGGGATCTAGCCAAAAATTGAGTGGTGTTTGGTTTGGTTTATATATTTTATTTTTTTTTTTTCAGGTCTGAATTGACAACTATTTCTATCTCTTTCAAGTTAATTGGATGTGCATGACAGAAGCACATCTTTCCACATATTCCTTGACCCCAGCAAGGCCTGAACTGTCTGTCTGCTCTCTGAATTTGACCTTGACTACCACAGTCTACAAACTTGGTGGCACTTACAACTGGAAACAATATATTAAATCATCATCCCTTGCTGAACATCACCTACAGATGCATTTGTCACTGTTATATTAAATTAGGATCACAAAAATGTAATTTATGGCTGAGAGTGACACTTCATAAAGCCTGTGAAAACAAAATTACCAGAGAATGTGCACCAAAACACGGTATTTCTTGCCACTACAGTCTGTCAACAGAACAGATCCTCCAAGATTCTGTAGAAATTATATAATGGAAAATTAAGAACACAACAAGATGAATCTGTGGCCATAGTTGTTAAGCTGAATTTGAGCTGGCAGTGTGCCCTTGACCCAGGGGAGGATACCAAAATACTTGGATGCCCTAGTGAGAGCACAAGCAGCAGGTCAAGGGCTGATTGGTTTCCTCTAGTTGTCCTTCAAAAGCCTGCACATGGAATAGTTCATTCAGTGCAGACTAAATGATTACCATGTGCCTTCTAACCTCATTTTTTCCATAATTCTACAAGTATTCCTATATCAGAGCTACACACTTATATTTATATGTATGTCTTTAATCAAAAAAAGATAAAGGTTATCTTCATTTGGCCTCAGAGTCAAGGAAAGATTAAGTGGAATTTGCACAGAATTTGGGAACCTAGGTTTAAAAATTTGACTCTCTTCAATCATGTCCTTCCTTCTTCAGAGTTAATGTTACTCTGGGATTTATAGCTCTATACCTGAAAAGGTACAGCTTTATGTAAATTTTGGGTTGGTTTTTTTTTTGGCTTCTGTCCTTTGTCTTATTTCCCCTGTGACCTACAAACGAGGCTCAGAAAGGTTTACTGGCTCATCATAAAATAATTACAAACATCGTTTTACTTTTAAGTAATACAAAATTATAAAAAAACCTTGCCATCTTTTTTAAATATGAGCTTAGCTGCCAGATCACTTCCTCAGAAAGGGTGAAAACTATCCTCAACTACCTTCCAGTTCAAGGAATTTAAATCTGTATCCCCCACCCCTTGAAAAGTGTCAAGAGAGCACTGGTCACTTAATTTCTTTACTCAATAAGCCTTCACTCTCACTTTACATCTTCATGATCAGGGGCTTACATGAAATTTAAGCATTTCTTTGCCTCTGAGTCTGTGCCAAAAGATGGCTAATGGATAAAACTACAGGTTGGTTGGGTTTGCCTGAGCATTTCTTTTTTTTAAAACATTATTCTCAGAAAAAGACCTACATAATCACAAAACTGGCTAAATTCTTCATCCGAACTATTCAGTGCCTTATTCAGATCATTGACATATTTATTTTGAATATTTGATTGAAAATCCATTCAGGCACTTAAAAAGTACAGAAGAATGCCTGAATACACATGATAAGACCCCGATTTTTCTCCATGAAGCAGCAAATTAAGATCTTCCAGTGCTTGGAACCATTTATTCAAGGTACCTGAAGGAAGGTACCTAGAGGAATACCGATTTTTTTTGTCAAAATGTATCAATCACATGTATAAATCTCAAGTCTCATATTTAGAGAATAAGGTCAACAATGACACACATAGGTCAAAACTAAGACTCTTGTTTTCATTAGCCAGATCACAAAGTTTTGGGTACTGAAAAGTTAACAGTGATTTTAAAAACCAAAAAGATGATACCAAAAAATGTAGTTACTTATGTTACTGAATCATGATTAACTTGACAACAGCTCTAATATAAGACTTTCAAGATTCCAAAAGGATATCTTACACTATAGCATCTTAGAGGCAATGACAGAAAGACAATCTGAATTTTGAAAGTTTCATTATGAATAATTGTCTCCGGTTGAAAAAAGGCAAACAAGATAGGAGATTGAACTTATTTCCTGTAGTGTTTCATTAATAAGCCAAGTAGTATTAGGGAAAAGGAAATTTAAAACATTATTTTCTGCCCCAGAAGAAGTTAAATCCTGGGCTGCTTCTCTTCAGGATTTCAATAAGCTTCTATGATTACCAGAGAGGGGTAGTTTTTGAATTTTTTTTTTTTAACCTACAATAGTGAAACACATTTTCCAAATTTATCTATATCTGCATTTCTTAAAGGAAACATATTTCCTGGAGAAACAGTGCATGGTACTTGTGGAGAACAGAGGTCTGGAAACTCCTATGAAAATTTCCTCAAAATCTCGGTTTAGAAAAGGCTTTTTCCTTAATCTCCTCTCTCTGAGATCTACAGAGAATCCTATTAATCTATTAATTCTAACAATCTAATTAAAGCCTATTAATAATATACCATGAGCATTCAAGATTTGTCATTCCATGTTTTTACAAGACTTTCTTTGTCCAGATATCTCTGTGAAGCTCAAGGATTGACAAGATCCCACATATGCGGCATCTGTTCCAGTTCAGATGGAGAGCACTTCCAACAATACTCACTGCTAAAGGACCTGATCCCAAACCCAGACAAACCCGTGAGGATTGCTCTTTTGTCTTTATTAATAGACCACAAATTTGAAAGCTTGCTGTCACTTCTATTGATGTTAAAGAGATAGAAAAAAAATAAGTTTAAGTTATTAAAATCTTTTGCTGTATGTTAAACTTCCAGGGTTTTTTTGTTTTGTTTGGGGTTTTTTGTTTGTTGGGGGTTTTTTGTTTGTTTTTTACAAACTGGTAACTTTAAAACATTTTAATGACTTAAATGAAAACACAGAGCTCAACATATGCATCTAAACATGATATGGCGTCAGTTAATGCCATGTTTTCTTAGATCAGTGCACTTTAAAATCAGCTATCAAGTTTTTTAGCTTTTAAATATGCAGAGCAACTGGAAAGAAGGAAAAAAAAAATCACATCTTTCCCAGATAATGTTCAATCCCTGATTAAATAAAGATGTGCCGAGGCAGAGATACTTTATGCCTCAGGAGACAGCCATAGTGGAATTGTGAGTGTATTTTATATGTGAATTAGAGGTAAGATGTAATGACATGAGATGAAAGGCTCAGCCATGATTTTAATAAAGGGGGGAGACAGAACTTCCCTGTGGACCCCATATGCAAAAGAGTGAGACTCGACAAGAATATATGAAAGGATTCAGCAAAAACTACAGCAAATGTTTCAAAGTTATGAGACCACCATTAAAATTCATCACATTTTACCAAAGCTGAGTATTCCAGTTCTGAGGGGAAGCTTTAACACATTTCTGATAGCTTTAATTTCACATGACAAACTACGTCATCAGTAAGCTGGAACGATTTTCAATTTTTAGGTAAAATGGAAATGGAGAGTTTGAAATCATAAAACTTCATTTTTTTAAAGGTTTCTAATAACATGATCTAAAAATAATTCCATTAAATTTGTTATTTTAAAAGCATTTTTTTAATTGAAATAAAATAACACAGTTTAGTAGTACTACAATGACAGACATTTTAACTGTTTAGTGCTTTTAAACAATCCTTTGGAAAAGCTGTTACCTATTGCTCTGTTGATATTTTTTATGGCTACAGCAGAATTCTAAAGAATCATTATTTCTTTTTCCCCCATTAAATCAAGGAAAAAGTTTGAAATTTTGCTGTTTCTGTGCATTGAAAAAAAAAAAAAAGGAGATATGCCTTTGTAAGGAATAGACATGAAAAGAGCAAAATGAATGGGATGAACTGCTTAAAGGAAAAAAAATAATCCTGCTTTATTTGATCTTTTGTGATAATCACACTCCTGGCACCCTGCCAGCAAAGCTGAGCATGCTGATGTCTGGCCAAGTACAGTAATCTCTTGGTTCAAGTCTGAGGTCTGTGATGAAAATTACAAAGCAGGGACAAAAAAAATCAAAATGCCACCTGTGATTTTATTCTGAAGCTAATTTGACAGAAAAAGTAATACAATGCAAACAGTCTTTTTAGGGGACACTACAAAACCAGGACTAAATTGAAACCAATGCAAGTGGATGGAGGTAGCTATCATGCAAATACATTTGGATCTGCAGGCGTTCCTTTTAAAACGAGCAGTAGATGTCTTTGTGACAGGTAAATTGCTTTGAGATTATGTTTGAAGTCTGAGGTCAAACTTTTAAAATGATAATTTTAACTTACATCTTCCTTTATTCTGGAGTCTTTTTGCATTTGAAACCAGCAAAACCGGGGGGTGGGAAAAATAACAATTCATTTCCTTAATTTATTTTCTGTGAACCACCATTCTTTACAGGTGAACAAATCCTTGAGGAAAACCTTTTCTTTTCTCTTTTCATTCAGTAGTCTATATCTGAGCTAGTTGTCCAGAGATATATGGAAAAGAATTGCAAAGCCACAAAATTCTGTATGCACAACATATTCAACTCAGAAAGTCAGCCACTGAAATCTTCTGCATTATTACTCAGATTCAAAGCAGCAAAAAACAACCATCAAAAAACAGCATGTAGCTTTTTTTTTTCCCCCTGTAGTTATTGTGTTTTCCTGAACGATAGTACATCATTAGCAGCATGGATCAAAGGCTGTTTGGATTTTTCTTTACAAATATTAAAGACATTACAGATTTATTCTTAAAAAAACCCAAAACCAATAAACAACACAACAAAACACATTTTATTTCCTCTGTTTTACTAATAAAAAATTTTAATAAAAATCCACTGTTCGATGAAGTGGTACAGGCTACCTATTTACCACCACCTTCTCTATAAAGCTGGACAGTATCTTGCCATTTTTATGCACACTTGCTACTCCTCTCTGCACTAGTAACCATTGCCACACACAAGCACCAGGACCATGCCTGATCTCTAGGGCCTCACTGAAACACTGCATTTCAGCATTTCACAGTTGCTGCTATTTTGCTCCTTCTTCAGGAAGGTTCTCTATGGACTTCCAATTCTCTTTGATGTTCAGGTCTGTTTTCTGCACTACCTTCCCTCCACCAACAGTGCTAATCAAAGGAATGCTTTAATAGTCGCCTTAACCTTCTCATACTTCTATTTTCATGCTACTCCTTTTCTATAATTTCCTTTGCAATCAATAAAGCAACTGATTGTAGCATAAACAATACATTTAAATTATTAAGTTCTGCGTGTTACATATGTAGATTTGCTCATAAATTTCTCAACTCCACACACACACACACACATTTACACACCAAGACAGAACTCCAGGTATACTCATGCACATATCAAGACTCATAGAAACCCGAACACTTACGTTTAAACAAAAGGTACCTACCTGGAATGAGCTGGCCCAGTAACTGATGGCATCTGGAAAGGCTGAATACAGCTACTATGACCAAAAAAGGATAATGTTTCCATTTCATGATGTGTCCTTCCTCACATTACACCAGCTCGGCAGCGCTGACGTAAATGCCACCTGCAATACACAATGGAAATAAGAACGGAGGAATTAATGATAAATATAAGGTACTTCCAAATATTTTTGTCCAGTGTAACTCTATGAAGTATGCTGGTAAACCACAACCAGAATATTAACTATCCTTGCAGATTAGACAAGCCCAGATGTTTTTAAAACAGATGTTTTAAAGGGAGACACGAGGAGCCCTATAGTGCACGTGTGTATTTTGAAGTGCTGCATGTTGTTTGGTTAAGTTATTAAAGAAATTGCTTTACTTCAGCAAGATAATTAAGTGCATGTTTAATCCATCTCAGTGCAAGGAAATACTTAAACCCTTGCATAAGTTGAAAACATTTTAACACTATTCAGCTTTACTACGAAAGCAGGGTTAAAACTTTCTACCAGTGCCCTTATGACATGATGTTTTGCTGAAGGAGTATTAGGGATAATTTTACCCATTAATAACTTTACCAGTTAAGATAACTTTCCAATGAGTTTCTAGGTTCTTAAAGGCCAGAAATGTTCATCCAACTGACAGGAAAATGAAATCTTATGAAGGAAGATAATATTTTGAATTGAAATATTTATCAAAAATCAAAACATTTTTTATCAAAATACAAGTTTTAAACTCATTTTTCTGACCACCACACCTGTAGGTTAATAAGCATTCACGACTGAAAAGTTATCTCTGCTCATGCTATTTTTTTGTCATGCTTCAGCTACATTAGTACTTAGTGTGGACTTGGCCAGAAATCACAGAATCACGGAATTGTTCGGGTTGGAGGGGACCTCTGGAGATCATCTAGTCCAACCCCTCTGGCAAGGCAGGGTCACCTGGAGCAGGTGACACAGGAATGCATCCAGGTGGGTTTTGAATGTGTCCAGAGAGGGAGACCCTTTTCCACAGTACATCAGCCTGTTCAAAATGCCTTTCCTTTAGAGGTTTCTAAGCCACATATGGTGTATTTTATATGATCATAGGTTTCTAGAAGCAGTAAGACTTTTCTCAGACAATCCAATTAATACACGTGTCCTGTAAATCACATGTTTTGTTTTGGGTAGTTTATTTGGGGGGAGGTGGTTTGAGTGATTTTTTTAATTGTGTTTTTAGAGGGTCTTTATCTCAATCCAAACCAAAATGCGTGTGAATGCAATGTTCCATATATTGCATGGTATTTGGGGTTCATGTCAAGATCTTGGGGACAAAAGAGATGCTATTCTAAGTGCCTGTCAAGTTATGAGATGTGCACAACTGCCTGACCCTAATCAAGAACTAGAAACCATGGGATGCATGCTGACTCATCAAACTCTACTCCAGCAATAAGTAACTATATCAGACCTTAATAACATTACAACTGCACTTCTTATTTCTCTCTCCTTGTACTTTTTCCCCTTGTAGTTAAGGACGTATAGTGAAGAGATAACCAGTTTGGACTGTGACTCCTATATTACTAAATGCCAGCAGACAGAATCAGGAACAGTGAAGAAAACTATAGTGCCACCAGTCACTTGTTCAATCTGCTGAGACAGAGAATTTTCACATGTAAACCTAATACGTATTTAATAAGTACAGATAGAAGGCTTGCATCATTACTGGGAGCATTCAGTGACACATGACACTTCTGAATTTTCAAAAATGCATAAATAAGTTAAATATGAACAGATTCAATTCCCTGCACATGCTGCATTTTATATTTGGTTCTTGTGTCATACCTATGCTTCTATTATCTTAGCAACTAGAAATAATAATACTCCATTTCCTACTACTCTTACCTGAATCCTACAAAATATTCTTTTTTTTTTTTTCTCATTTCACCTGCACTGCACACAAAGCCCCCAGGTTCCTTCCATTCCCTTTCTTTTAATTTCTCCCATCACTTATGTGGTTGCTCTTGTGTTGCAAAAAGCTTGACAGCTCTTAATGGCAGAGTTAATGGCAATTAATGGTCAAGGTGTTACATGCTGCTCTAAACTATTCGTGATATGACTCCAAGAATGAAATGAGGATTTGCAAGCTCAGGCCTTTAGGAGATCAGTCTCTTTCTCTGTACAGTAATACAACATTTATTAACATGTAATAAAACTATTTACTACTTTGGCTTCACACTCCCACGGTTTCTTCATCTTTACTTTCTGCTGCAAAAACAAGACTGAATATTGTTTCTAATGCCAAGCTGATGAGGCAGCCCTTTGATTTTGCTTCACTAAATGAAAAACCAAACAAAAAAAAAAATTTCACTTAAGGTTTTACTTTGTCATTACAATATGAGCTGAAAGAACACCGAGATGAAAGAAGGAGGAGGGACAAGAGGTGCTCCAGGTGCCAGAACAGGATGCCGTGAAGAGGACCACACTGGAGAAGGTGCCCACACTACAGACCATGGAGGACCCCAGGCTGCAGCAGGTGGATGTTCCCTGGAGAAAACTGCAGCCCAAGCAGGAGCAGATTTATCCTGAAGGATTGCAACCCATGGGAAGTATTCACACTGAAGCAGGGAAAAAGTGAGAGGAGGAAGGAGGAAAGAGGAGCTGTTATGGACCAACCACAGCCTCCCATTCCCCATCCCCCTGCACCACTGCAGCACTCCAGTGAAAGGTAGGGCAGCAGAGGTAGAAGAGTTGAGGATGAAGGGATGGAGTTGGGCCTCATAAAAAATAGGGGGGGGTGTATGTAAGGTTTTAATTTTTACCTTTTTTTTTGCACCATCCAACTCTATTTTAATCAGAAATAAATTTTGCTCTTTTGCCAAGGTTAACTCACCCCAACCATAAAGTTGCAAGGGAGAGATGAATCCCAGCAACATACTTTATGGCATTTCACCCTCTCTGTGAAGGCATCCCAGGCATGAATCCAACATTTTGTCTTTCCATGCCTCTCTCTTCCATTTACTTAATCAGTAGTCTATGACTGCTTTTTAATCTCATTGTATGTGATAAAGCTCCCTGTGGAGCTCTGATCATGACTGCATGGCTGTTTTGTTAAAACCTTTTCTGCCCTCTAATTCTGCTTATAGCTTAAGTTTGAAATATAATAATTCTAAAACCTGAAATTATTCTAGTGTTATTAACAATATTATTCTTACAGAAAATTTCAGTGAAGATGGCTTTAATTAAGCCAAAGAATTGTAATATGAAAACAAACATTTTCAGTCTACAATTTAAAAACAATTCCTGTAGATATTCCTTGAAAACAATCCGGAACAGGAGGCTAATTCTCTATATTTGGAGTATAGTGCTTCTGAAAGAGTAGCACTGATCACAAGAAAGATAAAGCAGAAAGAGTTGTCATACGAATGGAAAATGGTTTTCAGACAGAAGTGGAGCTCAACAAAAGAGAAACAGGATCTTCCTCATCATCATCTACTGCCACTGCACCGCAATTCTAGCACTGCAATGGAGGAAACCCGCAGAAATGTATCACAACCAAAGGGATTCAGCTGGCAATTTAAAACATCGTTTCCCTTCTTACATGCTAAAAGCCCATGAAATACCTGCCACATGCATTTAGAACTTCTATTCATATACAGATTTCCCAGTGTCATAACCTTTAACTTTTTGATTACAACAACTGAGCCCATGGTTTGTGTTTGTCCCTTCTCTGCAATTAGTGTGACCTACAAAACTAATATTGCAGAATAAGGACTGGCACTAATTAGATGTTGCCTGTGACAGAAGAAGGATGCACTCACCATACACTCTTCAGCTGGCCTGAGACCTCACTTAACTCCACGTCAGATCACCACAGACCTACACACCAGAACGTGTGAGAAAAGGTTCAAGTCTGGCATGTTATCCGGAGTGCACAATGAAGACAAACACTGCCTTCTCTATGACATTATAATCATTAAAGAATCAATGGGAAATTAAACTGCACAAACCCAGAGGGGAAAGAAGCACTATGGTAAATGAAGGGAAAGGTCTAATCAATTATTTTCTTCCACTTTTAAAGTATAGTGCTATTTATCACTACAGCCAGTGCAAAAGCAAAGACACTGAGACAAGACCAAAACCAATGCTGGTTTTAGTTTTATCTCTTTTTCTTTTTGAATTTGATAATTATTGATGTATCTCTTAGAAACAGTAACCAGCTTCCTAAGATTAGATTTTGACAGTGTGTTGAGTAGGAACAAAAAGGACACAAAAGTCAGGTAATTAAGATTATAACTCGGAAAAATAACTTCCCTTTATAATATCTATGCACTTCGGTAAACATTATGCTAAAAAAGATTGGGTACACGGCAAATCAAAATTATGTCTCCTCTTGTAGGTAAACAAAGGCCATTTTGAAGTGAACTGGCAAAATTTCACTGTAAGGAGAAGAGAAAAGAAAAAAAAAATGTTCCTTTTGAAGCAATGTTAACTAATTTGGAAGGCAGAGTTTTTAAAAGCTTTGTTAGGCATGTTGATAGTGGATGGCCCTTCCTATACTTTCAATCCTTTCAGTCCTTCTGCCTACTAGTAGGACACCCAGTTATCTGGTCATCTCTGTTTAGACTGACACTACTTCTGAACTTACTCCTCGTGTGCATTATCATCAGTATAGCTGCATATCACTGCAATTAAGAACTACCCTCTGCTATTTTAAACATCCTATCTTTGTGAAACTAAATTTATTTGGAGTTCCAGGAGGATGGGAAGGAAGCACTGCCATACATTGTCTCAACTGTTTCCATTTAGAAGCAAAAACGACAGGGCTTTGATGAACTAGGGGAAAAAAAGTCTGGCTAGCAACTCTTGTGTTATAAAGTAAATCAACTCTACTAAGATCAAAGCAGCTCAAAAATTATAAATCTATTTAAACAGAGTAGTTATCAGTATAGTCCATCTATGGATCTGGACTGTAATCCTTTCAGTGACAGAATGTTTTAGCAGACATTTGTGAAGCTCACCTTATTTAATCTTTTAGTATTCCCAGACATTTGCTTTTTTAGAACCAATTGTTAAGTCAGTTTTTAAAATTATGATGCAAGATCTACACTTTACCTACTATAAGCTGCAGTTTGCCTTTTTTTTTTTTTAATATGGTGAGAAACCCAAGAGTAAAATAATTACTAAAAAGAATAATGTATTGAATGTGCTCAATTTACAGTTCCAAGCTGGCAGGTGACCAACGTGTAAAACAGTCTTACCCAGATTTTAACTGACTTGATTTCTGTATTGTATATTTACAGCCTAAGCAGTACCATAGGAATAGTTCACCTAGTGCAAGTCAAAGAAGAATAAAAAAGCTGCATCCATACTCCTCCCCTTGTACTTGAAGACTGCAGCAGAAACCCAAACAGCACTATCAGCCTCACAAAATGTGGTACATCACATAAACTGTAGCTTAAACCCTAAACACTCTGTTGATTTTCATGTGCTCACTGTTCACAAAAACTCAGTGTGAGGAGTCAAACTTATGGCAAAAGAAACTGCTTTTTCTCTCACCAGCCTTGGTCTCATAAACAATCTCCCTACCAGAAGTTCTGCTCATCTCTAACGTTTCCTTCATGTCTGACCATACAAACCGAGATTATTCTTGATTAATGGACAATTTGAACAAAGAAGCTTTCCTCAGGAAGGAGTATGTAAGTGAGGCAGTGAGCAACAGAACACGATTTCTGTGTAAGGAAGCAATACATTTATAAAGCAATGAATATGCAGTGCAAGGTATGGAGCATGAAGTGGAGTGTTAAGGGGTATAAATAGAATGGAAAAAAAATTGTCCTATGAATTGTATTATCTGTGTCTGTTTTCTTAAAAATATTCTTCAGGTACATAAAAAGTATTTTTTTTTTTTTTAGAAACATACATACAAAAATATGTGATTCAAAAGAGAAAAAAAAGAATAGGTCAGATAGGGCCATGTCTTTTAAGGGGTATCACTTAACACCATCAGAATTGAATCACAAACTTCCCAAGCAATCAATCCTAGGAGATTCCCCAAGTCTGCAGATTCTCCAGTCTAAGTGCCATGTTATACCCACCACCACTGCCATTCACACCATGGCTGCCCTGTAGCAGGAAAGATGAGTTAGTATTCGTTATTAAATGGCACTAAGTAAAAATCAGCTCAGTGCAAAGACTAAACACAAAGGACTAGAAGGAAGAAAATGCTGCAGGGAGATTTTGCCTTAGTCTTCAGGCAGAAATTGGGGCCACTCAAGAAATCTGACAGTGCTCTGCAGGCTCCTGCCCCTGCCTGACCCCCAGACTGCTGGTCTCTCTCAAGGACTCAAATTAGGTTACCCAGCACTTACTGCTCTGTGTGTTTGCTGCCTGCTCTGTCAGGAGCAATAGAGGCACTGTCTGAGTAGGCAGGGCTGGGGTTAAGGAAAAACAAAACCCACCTGGAGTCCAGTCTGACAAGGTCTACAAAGGGCAGCAAGATGAACTTCTGCAAGTATATAAGCAGCAAAAAGAAGACCAGGAAAAATGAAGTGCAGGACCTGATGACAAAGGACATTAAAAAGGCTGAGGTATTTGATGCCTTCTTTTATCTCAGTCTGTGTTGGAAAGACCAGCTTTCAGGAATCCCAGGCCTCTGGAACCAGAGGAGAAGTCTGAACTAAGGCTAAAGACTTGCTCTCAGTGGAGGCTGATCAGGTTAGGAAGCACTTAAACCACCTGTACACACACACACACACCAATCCCTGGGACCTGACAGGAGGCACCCATGAGAGCTCAGGGAGCTGGGCAACGTCACTGCAAGGTGACTCCCTGGTCAGCTTTGAAAAGTTATGGGGATCAGGAGAGGTTCCTGAGAACTGGAAGAAAACTAGTGTTGCCCCTGTCTTGAGGATGAAGGATCCAGGGAATTAGCAGGCCTGTCAGCATCATCTCAGTCCCTGAGAAGGTGATGGATGAACCTATTCTGGAGACCATCTCCATACGCATGGAAAGACAAGAAGGTGATCAGGAGTAGCCAACATGGTTTTATAAAGAGGAAACCGCGTTTAACCAACCTGAAAGCTTTCTATGATGAGATGACTGGCTTGGTAGATAAAGGGAGAACAGTGGATGTTGCTTATCTTGCCTATAAGAAGGTCTTTGATGCTTTCTTCCACTAGATCCTCATAGAGAAGCTGATGAAGTACAAGCTAGAACAGCAGAAAGTGAGGTGGACTGAAAACTGGCTGAACTGTCAGGTTTAAAGGATCGTTATCAGCATCACAAAGTCCAGCTAGAGAACAGTCCCTAGTGTTACACCCCAGGGGTTGCTACTGGTTTGACATGTTGGACTATTACCTGGACAGTAAGACAAGAACACTCTCAGCAAGTCTGCAGATGACATAAAACTGAGTGGAGTCACTAATACACCAGATGGTTGTACCACTATCCAGAGGGACCTCTGCAGGTTGGACAAGCTCATGAAGTTCAACAAAGGTAAATCCCAAATCTTGCACTTGGTAAGGAATAATCCAAGGCACGAGTACACACTAGAGGCCAACTGGTTGGAAAGCAGCTCTCTCAAGAGGGATCCAGGGCTCCTGCTGGGCAAAGTGTTGAGTAACAACATGTCCTTGCAGCAAAGAAGGCCAAAGGTATCCTGGGCTATTCTGGGAAGAGCACTGATAGCACGTGGAGAGAGAGATTCCTTCCTCTCTCTCTCCTCAGCAGTGGTGAGGCCACACCTACAGTGCTGGGTCCAGTATTGGGCTTCCCAGTAGAAGACTGCCAGTGGAGAAAATGCAGCAGAGGACCACAAAAATGATTAATGGGCAGGAGCATCTGTCATTTGGGGAGAGGCTGGGACTGTTCAGTCAACAGAAGAGAAGTCTAAGGGGAATCTGATTCATGTAGACAAATACCTGATGTGATGGAATGAAAAAGAGAGAGCAAAGGTTTTGGCAGGGGTGCCCATTGACAGGACTAAAAGAAGAAATTGAAACACAGGAAATTCCACTTAAATATAAGAAAAAAACTTTTCTACTGTGAGGGTGAATGGACAGTGGAATAGGTAGCCCAGAGAAATGTGGAGACTCCATCTTTATGTGCAAAACCTGACAAAGCACAGTCCCAGGCAACCTGCCCCGGCTGACCCTGCTCTGAGCAGGACACAGAACTAAATGATCTCCTCCCTGCCTCAGCTGTGATTATCCCGCTTCCCTGCTTGGGCATCACAGCACCAAAATCAGAAATCCATATTCTGTTTTGGGAAATATGATATAAAGTGTCTAGCACAGAATAAGGGAAGGCTTCCCTATCACTGAAAACTAGTCATAAAATGCTCAGAAGCTGTAGTGCAGGATGACTAGAAAAGCTGGCAACACCAAAGGGTCCTGAGGCAGGGGCAGACTGGATGGAGATAATATGCTTAGCGTGTCTTTTAGGGCTTAAAAGAAAAAAAATTAGGAAAAAAAAAGTATGATTTCTAGAATAATCATTTATCCTGTGAAAAAATCCTCAATTCACAGTGAAAAAAAAAAAACAGAAAGGAGGTTGACTGAGGATTGAGAGACATTTTTGGGGGAATAACCTTATGATCCCACAGGGAAACAGAACATGCAGACAGACAAACACTTAAATATGCTGGGCAGTATTGTAAGACATTGCCTATCATCACTGTGCTTGTTGTGTTCAGGCTGATTATTCCCCTGGAATGCAAAAATCAATTCTAACTTGCAAACTATTATTTTGCACAGACTCGCAGTGCTGCAGATTTTGTTCTCTATTTTATATTCCATGACTCTCAGGGGAGCAATCAGAGGCCAAAAGGTAATTGGTAACAGTCACTAGTGAATTCATTGGACAAAACTTTCCTCAAATCCAGAAGGTGATTTCATTCTCGTAATTAGCCTTTTTTAGCTTAAACTGCTGATATAGCTAAAAGCTAAGGGAAGAGAATGGAAAAGTGCAGACATTTGTATCATCACCCTCAATAAGCTATTCAAGAGAGTGAGAGGGAAAAGACTTTAAGGTCTTAGCTAAAAGCTTTACAGAGCAGGATAGTCTGTGTGCACACACGTACAAGAGCCTGTGTGAGAGGATGTAGCTTTAAAGACATTTCTAATCTAATAAAATTTACTTGTGCCTCACACTTAGAGAAAAGCAACACTTTGGGTTGTTCTTCCCAAATGTAGTCAGGCAACCTGGCATAATTCATGCTTGTAGAACATAGAATTTCTCTTTAATCAAAAAAGCCTGCCAAAGGAGCAGAACCACCATCAGCAGGAGCTTCAACTGACTCACTCCATGCAACTCCAAAATAACATACTTTTGAAACATTTGTTTGGGGCTTTTTTTAAATTCAGTTTCGTATTTTTCAAAATTGTATTCCCTGTAATAAACCTGGGCCTCCTTTTTTTGTGTAACAAGGCACCATCTCTTCATAAGGGCAAGCAAATGGAAAGCAAATCCTTTAGTAACAGCACTAGAGAAAACCCTAAGGGAAAATGGATGGAACTCAGAGATGGATTTGGATGTGGTGCCATATACAAAAACAGGTGTAAAGCAGAGAGAGGAAAGAAAAAAGAACAAGAATTCTTGGTTAGTAGCTGGATCAGTAGCTGAGGCAGGGTATCTGCAAAGAAATTGCATATAGTCATGAGAATAAAAATTATAACAAAATTTATGGATTATCTATGAGGTTGCTATCTTTTCCGTGCTTTGCCTTTTTTTAGTGAGATTTTTCCTTTTCTGACTGTCATTCAACAATCAGGAAATAAAATTTCAACATGATTCTGAAACCAAATTACAAGACTGACAAATATCACATACTAGTTTATACCTACTCAGAAGAAAGCAACATTTAAGATATGAAATAATTTTCTCATTGCTTTTCAAGTCTGGAAGTTTCTCAAGTCACAAGTCTCCTACTTGTGAATGTCAGGAAAAAAACAGGTATTCTACTATATGAGATACTTCCACCTTTCAGCTCTACAAATTCACCACTTAAGTGATACAAGAATTAAGTACCTTTAGTTTAAACTTAAAAAGGTTCCCATAAGGATGTTTGAACTTGTTAAAAGAAATTCTACCTTTTCAAAATAATCCAAATTTATGAAAAATTCAGTAGCAGTGGAAGATGTCCTGGGTTTTCCAACAGACAAATTTTAAGGCCTGGCCAAATGTTAAAGAGTTTGTGCTTTTTAAAAATAATACCAAGGAACGATTTAAATAAAGCAAAAACCTTCTCCTGTCTTGTATTACTGATACATTATCTCTTTTTGTCCCTTGGTATATTAAATCAAAAATTCTCAAGAGAGTGTTTGGGGAAAAAAATGGGTACTGTATCTGTTGCAGACTTCCCGTATGAAATACCATGTTTCCAAATTGCTTTTCTAGAACTACACACTCGTCACTTTTTTAACAGGGAAAAAAAATTAGTAATGCCTTGATGTAATTAATAATTTTTTGATTTTAAGAAATACTGTCAGTGTTCAAACACTATTAAATAGTGGACATTTAAAGAAGTAAAGCAGTTGTTGACAAAAGTACTTCCAAACAGTCACTTTGGTAAAGACACAGCATTCGATAAAAAGAAAATTTGGTTTCTGAAAGGTTAAAAAAATTCCTTTGCATTTTCACTCCACTGTTATACCTGATCTAAAAAAGCAAGGGTTTTTCAAAGGCATTTAGCTTTAAACATTCTTAGTATCTTTGAATGTCCTCAGCAGCACCAGAAAAGAGGGATTCAATTTTCAAAGATAATTGTGTCAGATAACTGTCTCATCCCTTTTCAGAAACAATCTGATAAATACCTAATTACCAGCCAAGTGATTTCAGAGCCACACAGCTGGGCCTAAGAAAAGGCTACAGGGAATGACAAGGTCCCTTAAAGCCATCGAGAGCAAGAGGCATTTGGTTTGTGAATTACTTCATTTATTCAGCTGATAAGATGCATGGGAAGTCCCCAGAGAAAACAAAATATTCATAAAATTTTGAAATAATAAATAGAACCAATATTTAATCAAAGAAGTAAAATATTTTCAAATAAAACAGGATTAGGTCCTACAGAACAATTATATTCCAAAATCCACAATGGTAATTATTCCAGCCCTTAAACCCACTAATTTTTCCAGAAAGCATTGGTACACTACTCAGTCTAATCTTGTCTCATGTTGATACATAACGCTGTATAGGAAATTGGCTTTACAGTAATTTATATTGCAATTGTGATCTTAAAGAATTATAGTCTTAGTTTTTGAACACTGGTGAAAATTTATAAATTCTTTCTAGTTTGACAGCTATCTCATCCTTCTTGAAAAAAATGGTAATCCAGACATCCTTTCTAAAAATACAGAGTAGCTTTACTTTATCTTCACTAATTAAAAACCCCCACAGGTGTATGTAGCACCTCAGATTTCAGTGAATCTTTTTAAATTCTACATTGTAAAAGCCAATCCTGTAATCTTGCTGAATTCCTTGTGCTTGGAGAAGTGTTGGCCTCTACTACATATCTGAAATGTCAATGGATTGGAGAGCATGAAATATCAAAGTAATGATGCAGAGTTCAGAATCACAGGTGGAAAGGAGAATATTACTGATAATGCTTCCACAATATTAAGTTGACCAAATTATGTATTGCTCAGGCTTTATGAAATACTTTTGCTTTTTGAAAAATGCAACAGATCTGGGTGGTAATCTCAAAAGTACACATTTTTTACCAACTCTGCTCCCACGTTGGAGCAAATCGATTGGAATTTGCAGATGCAGTGCAATAGGAATGGATCTATGTAATTCTGTAAACCTCACTCAATTAAAAATAAGGACACAGAAAAGTGTTCCATATGTGTACCACAGAGGTGAGTCAATGGCTATTGAGCAGTGTGGGGGATCAGGCTGCCCAGGGAAAATCTGGAGTCACTGGAGGTATTTAGAAGACACATGGATTTGGCACTCAGGGTCATGGTTTGGTGGTGAACTTGGCAGTGCTGGGTTAACAGTTGGACTTAGGGATCTTAGGGGCCTTTTCCAATCTCAACAATTCTACAACAAAGATTTAAACTAAGCTGGTTGCCTTTCCTCTGCTATCTCACAGTAGTGATCACACAGTCAAGAACAGAGGGGCGGTTTTAAAACCTGTTCCTTTCAGATTCTCAGCTAGAAAGTTACAGCATTTCTGCATGAGTCATTATTCACATTGCACATAAACATGAATTAAAGCTGTCTGAGAAGAGCTGACGCTCCACTAGCATTTAAGTTCCAGCAGTCAGGCGCGCATATTGAGTGGGGCACACCGCAAAAGGTCCTAGGGTTTTGTTTGTCTGAAAATTAAGGCTTGACCTCAGGTCACAGCTTTGCCATAACCAGTGTTGTGAAACTGCTTAAATATGGAAGTAAAATTTCTGGATAAATTCTCCTGCCAGCTACAACTAAGCAAAGAGAGACCTCAGTGCGAGTCAGTCACTGCAATAAAAAGCCTGGACTCCACTTCAGTGCATGCTGAAAGCTTTGTGATCCTCTAGCCTTCAAACTGCTTTAGCTCCTATCTACGATTAGATGATTTATCTATCAAAAATTTAAAACTCTGTGAAATAAAAAAAAAGGGAATTCTAGACAAAGTCTCAGTGCACAAAGCAAAACAGGGGATGCTTTTGACTGCAAAGCTATGAAACAGTAAGTATTTTGGGACTGTGAGCTCCAGCTTCTGCAGCAAAACGCTTGTCAGAATTCTTTATTTCTTGAGATTCAACCTAAAGGGAAAGAAAAATAGCTTGGTTTTTGCCCTTAATAAGAACAGGAGCAATTAGAAAGGATTTGCATATCCTGCCCCACCAACAATCCTTCTCAGAGACAGAAATTTATGTCAGGATTCAAAGAATACTCAGCTCTCCCCTGGAGCACATTCAGCCTTCTGGGGTCACCAGTAAAGGTGAAGCTTATACAATACAAGGACTTTCAACCTTGTCTGCTTCTTGGTTAAATAGACCTGTGTGAAATGCTAACCCCTTGGGGAAAAGGAAGAAGATGCCAGCTTTCATGAAGCTGCTGGAAGAGTGGCAGAATCCCTTTGAAATTGAGACTGATCTGATAAGGTCTTTATGGTTGTTAATAGCAACTCTTTCCTCTGCTTCCTTGGAGGGGACTGTGGCATTTAGTGGTAGTTCAGGGCAGCCAGCAGCCGAGCTGTCATTGCAGGGCAATGCTAGGGACTGGCTGGAAAGCCCTGTTCTGTCCACATCCCACAGGCATAGCTTCTCCCTAGGAGAAGGGTACTAATGCCCCCTAGCCTTTCTTGAACCGAAGCCAGTAGCTTTTCACTATGCCTCAGATTTGGCCACCTCACTGATTTTGCTCCCATTGGCTTTTAAGCCACTATCCACTGTGAAGAGAAACACAAAGATTTCAAGTAATTGCACATCTACAGTTCCCAAGACTTTAAATCTGTGGGTCAAGGGCAAAAATCCTCACCACTCCCAGCCCTAAGTGGAATGTAGGGAGGATCTCTTCTGCCAGGCTAATGGGCCCATGCAGAACTCCACACTGTCACCAGGGCAGAGACAGGTAGAGCAGTGCAGTGGTGGGCCTTAAAATACATGGGAGGGAATGAAAATGGAGATCTGGGATTATTTCAGAGAGAAAGTTTAGTGGATGCAGGACATGAATCCTTCTGATCCTTCTAGTCTTGCTATTTTTGTTTCAGACTCCTATAAGGAGAACAGCCAACACAGGCTGGGGGACCACAGACTACATTCAAGAAAGTGCTATTCTGTAAACCCTAATAATCCTCTGAGCATGCTTTATGAAAGGGATTTATTTAGTGTATGTGCTGTCAACAACCTATGAAAGATTAAGGTACCACCAGCAAACTCCTCCCAGGAGTTCTTCAAAGAAGGAGGAAAGAGAATCTGAGGTTAGACCTGAACAATCATTTTTAATATTTCTGTGGAATTAAAGTCTCAGACAAAATATATTTAGAAATTGCACTTAATTTGATCAAGAGCAGGATATGCAAAAGAAACTTTCTTCATAATCTAAATGGTAATTTGAAAAGCAAGATCCCTCCAAAAAAGAATATCATCCTCCTTTCCTCCCACCCCATTTCCTCCTTGCATTCTCCCTTAAGAAAGACTTTTACAGCATATTTTTAATCATTTCAGCGTCTATAGACTCTTAAGTTCTGGAACACAGTTTAAGGTCTGAAGTTATCTGTTATAGAGCCAACAGTAGCAGAGAACTTAAACTGATAGACTGAATATTCTCACCCTGGAAAACTTCCCTTGTGATGATGCTCCCAGATCATTAATTCTGTCTGTTAGAAACACAGAAGCTGTTAGTGTCCATTAATATATGGACACTAAGTAAAGTAAACACCAGTGTGCTTTCTAAGTAGAAAAGTAAATAAAAATTATAAACCTCCTAAAAATGTCCTGGCCAGGAAAGTATAACAGATATGGAAGAGAGAATGAAGGATTTACATCTCAGAAAGGCTATCCAAACTATTATTTCTATGCAAAACTTAAAATAACATTTACACACAAGAGAAAACAAACACATATGTCTCAATAACAAATTCTGGAGTTTAAGCTTCCCAAACAGCACAGTAAACCAAAGCCTGGCAATAATTTTCATTCATATTTTCTCCTATCAATGCAATGCACTTTCCTGAGAGAAAACAGTCAGCTCAAACAATAGGGAATTTGTTTTATCAGAATATCTAATGCACTAAAAGTTCAGGTTAACTGGCTAGTATTTTGACAGGTCTCCAGTTCCTAGCATGGATCCTCATGCATTTTGTATCTGTCAGATGCACAATCAGATGCTCACACATGTATCGCGCTCCCTGTAAGTACAAGGGACACCGGCTATAAACGTATTCTGAAAGTTATGGATGTGCCTGACATAACTGGTGTGACCTTTTCTAATAGAGGAACTGCTGTATAATCAGTCTCATGCGGGTAAGAAAATACAACATCTTGAATCACTGAATTCCGTCGCATCAGCAGGACTTTGAAAACATGGACCAAATAAACTAAACTATGTTTAACTCCTAAACCTTCAGAGACTAAAAGAGTTTAAGCTGAAACAGGCAAATGGAAATTTATAGAAGTGGACAACTGATTTCCTAGCAGTAAACCATACTAACAAAACTAGCCTTTAATGGATGAATAAACTAGTTAGGTGCAGAAAAAACTCCTGAATTCTCCTGAATTCACAGGAATTGTGTATTCATGACATAATAGTCAGCTGTATTTCTGCATATTTTGTTTAAAAAGTTCTTATAATGTGGATTGACTACCATGCAGGTGTTGTTAGGAGTGTAATTTTAAAAAGGCTAAGAGTTATTCAAGAGAAGCATTTCTGTCTTTGATTTTTGAAAATTCTCTGTTTTCTTTGATTGATGCAGCTGTCTCTTTGAAAATACCTGAAATAAAGTGGTATTCATTTTCTAACAAGCCCTATGCTATTAGAAATAAGATGCCAGTGAAGCGACAAGAAGATCATATACTCTCTCTATGAACTGGAAACTAAAATGAAGAATGTTAATTAGATGTTGGAGAAAATGATGCATGTGCTCATTTGTGCTATTGGTCCTTTTGGATTGCAATATTGTTTTTCTAAGACTCAAAAAAAGGCAACTTTAACTTAACTCACTGAAAGAAAGACACTGTAAAAAATGACTCAAGATACTCATTCAGCCCTGTTTAAAATAATAATTTTGTTCTAATATTTCCATTAGCTTGGTTTTTCAACACCCATCCATCCCATCCTTTCCTTTCAGATAAGCCCATGCAGATGGGTTCTTTGCAGCACACTAATGCTACAACCAGTGAGAAGAAAGCAGTGGATTAGATGTTCATATGGCTGCAATGTAAATTTGCTCACAATTTGAGCGTATGATTTATCACATAGTCAGATGAACTAATCAGTATTGATGAAGAGGTTCATAACATGCCTCGAAGTCACATTCCTTACGCACATTAAACTGATTCAGAGCTACCCTTCTCCAGTTGTTTTCCTGTTAGTGAGAGGGAAATAAATTTATTCTAAATCCTTGCTCTCATCTGCGCCAACACGTATCACAAGCCACTTTCTATTCATTTCCTGATAAATGGATACTTAATTTGTTTTCAGCCTACCTTGGAGATCTTCAGTATACATTGGCAGACAAAAAGCAAATATGTTGAATGACTCAAAAAGCACGTTCTATAGAGTACAAAATATTCATAAACTCTTAATCTGGAAAAAAGTAACAGTTAATATTTTCCCAGAGAATGAGTATGCAATAGCATACTTATACAGTATAAGGCTGTACCTTGCACAGCAAGCACTAAAATTGAAACCTCTAGCAATGTATGATCATAACTGATAAATTAATACTCATAGAGCTTCTTTTAACCTCAAAGCAATTAAAGAATTTCGGTAGCTGAAACAAAATATTTTAAATATTCCCTGGTACTCTTACCATTTATGTCACCCTGTGTGCCTACTTTTGCTAACGTCTTTTTCACATATATCAGTATCGTAGCACTTGGTCTGACTTCGCTGACTGAGCTTTTCCTAACGCCATAAGCAGGGGATGATCGGCCCATAAGCAGGAATTCTGCAACTATCCCGGTCTTTGCACAATAGTTTATATCTTTTGCTAATAAACAGTTCCCTTGTTCTACATAGTTGACACGTGTAACAACTTCAATAACACTGTTTTTCCCCTCTCGGCTGGGGCAATGCTGCCATGAAAAACCGTTCCGTAGTTCCTCAAGATGTCTCCTAGACCGACAAATACTTGGCTTAGTCAGAGTACTCGAATAGCTCAAGAGCCACGAACTGAAGTGGCAACAGACGACAAATCAAAATCTCGTTTTCATAAAATGAACACTACCTCTCCTGGCATTTAAAGTTCTTGTCAAGATTGCCTTCAATCAAATAAGAAAGTTAAACTGAAGCCAGGAAGAAAGAGCCTGCTAAAGTATACTGTTATGCTCGTCAGTGGACCAGCAAAGACACACCTTCATGTATGTTTTGGAAGACAGCACTTTCATCAGTACACTTGGAAAAATGTTACCCTTTTGAATGCCTGCAGAAAATAACTCTCTGCTTCCCCCACTTCCCCAGTAAAATCAGTTTAAAAATACTCTCACAGGCAAAACTTAACCAAATACAAAATAATTCATGGCAGACAAGTTGCTGACATTCTTCAAAGCAATAGATGTTACTCTACCACCGTGGGCAAGGAAAACCAAGTCAAATAAAAATATAGTGCATGAATAGAAATTTCAGCAGGTTTGATTACAGTGAAAAATAAGAATATCCAAAACTCCTAAAAAGCTGTTTGAAAGCCACCGTCTTTGGTAAGAAAAAAACCCAAACCCTGTTCCTCTAGTGATTTTCAGGAAATCAAATTACCCTGCAAAAAACTTTTCCAGTTTAAATATTCAAACTCCAATCTTCAAAAGCTGGTATTTATGAGACTCCTCTTTTAGCAATTTGATGCACTAATCTAAAATAGCATTGCTCACATTTACATATAAATTAAGCCAACTACATCATCACATTCTTAAAAGTTTATTTACTGTGTACTTGGCAAAGCATCTGTTTTAGTTTTCCATATAGAAAAACACACATCTTATCTGAATATTGAAACTAAATAAACTGAACTGTATGTTCAGTGTGATACACCAGATTCAGAATACAATATTAGAAAAAGGAAGTAAGAAAACAGTGCAAGAATGACACAATATAGTTTTACTGCTCTTCCATTTAGTGCAACTTGTCAGTCTAACTGTGAGCCTAAGCCACTAAATTCCACACATGAAAGTCAATCTGATCTGTTAGGCAAACATTCAGGTAATTTATGTTAATGGATCACTGTCTCCATTCAAACATAAATCAAATCCAGTGTTATAAGTAATAGAAGATACAAGAAGAACTTCTTCTGGTAGCAGATCTGTCTTCAAGTCATGACACCTGCAGTAAATGCATCCTTTTTTAAAAATATCTTGTCACTATCAATGGCCTTTGAGGGTTTATTTTGCGATTCTGATACAGGCTTAATAAAAGTATTTACTACACAGAATACATAAGCAGCTATATTGACAAATCACAGATTAACCTCTCCACTCCTGACCTTTCTTCTTCTACCTAATCTCCTACCTAAGCTGGCTCACTGATAGCCCACCTAGCTGGCGTGCCATCAGCTTTACATGGCCAAAATTGACCTCTCTGTCTTCCCACCCGAACACTGCATCACCACCAATGCCCCGTCACTCAAGCCTGTAATAAAAATTTCATTTTTGTTTCACCTTTCCCTAGCCTTCCTAATCCAGATCATAAATAAATCTTTCTGCTGTTTCTTCGGCGCATTAAAGATAATTTTCTTCTTTTCGCCTGCACAGCTAAATGCTCACTTAAGTTCTTGGTTCTCATTTTGATTCATTTATTCTCAAGCTCCATTACATCGTATCAACCATTCCCTTTCATCCCATTCTAAATGCAGTTTTTTAGCTTTATCTCCAATTAAGTTTCATCACAATGGATAAAAATTCCAAAAGCATAAAATAGTCTAAAACTCAAAGATCCTTGAATCCATTTAGGATTCTAAATGGATACAGGTCATTTTTGTAAGCACTCATGCAGCTCAAGATGCAGATTATTATCGGATGGACACATGAACATCTACAAAAGATTTTACTCCTGACAATGGCACGTAGGCCCCTAAGAATCTTGAAAATTGGACAATTTTACACACTCATCCACTTTTGTAATCCTTCTGCCACCATCTTGAGTTTCATGCACCGATTTTTTTTTTATAATTTCTTAATTTTGTCCTTTTCTGCTTCATTTTCTGTCTCAGCATTTTAAATTCTCCTTCTTCAGCAACCATCTATTTTATATACATCTTTGCCACTTTGTCCCATAAATGCGTAAAATTCCATTTCACTTCATGCCTTTGGCATAAAATATCCTCTGTGTCCTCCTTAACGGTACACCTAACTCTAAGAAGCAGTTCACTAATGCCAGCTGTTAAGGTGTTTAATGCTCCAATAGCAGCAAAACAAGGAACTATTTATATAAAGCATGTATATGTATATAAACAACACATAGCTGAGGGCACACTGTCATTCTGCTTACAATGATTTTACATCTTAATCCATGTCATTTGTGTGTTGCACTATGAGAGTGAGTCTTCGCTGGGAACAATAAATCATCTATCTATACATATATTAAACACATAACTTTTAATATTATATCCACAAGACTATGTTGAAAATTATCAAACACTTGACATTGTTTCTGCCCAGAACTGCCCTCCCCCATATATCACAGCATAATTTTGCTGAATTTACCATGAGAAATCTAAGTTTTTGAGAGTAAATGAACAAAAAAAGAATGCTCAAGTAGAAAAAAAGTATTTCACATTGTTAGCCAGAGCCAATGCATGTGGATCCTGCAGTTGTGCCCTGAGGCAGCACTAGATTAACAACAGTGGCTCATAACTGACTCAGAGAACAAAGTGAACTACCTACTGATGCTGCAACAGCCCGTTCTGACTTCGTGTGCTTAATGTCACAGAGGGACGTTTAGGGACTGGGAAAGACACCTGGAGCTGTGCTGTGCTGAAATGGCAAGTGGTGACAGGATGAATGGTCAGCGAGCCATGACCCTCAGCCAGCATTCGTCCACTTCCTACCCCGGGCAGCGGAAGGGCGAGAGGATTGGCTTCCTAGAACAGTGTGGTTTACAGGCTTTGATAAATAGCAAGTTTTGTCCTTGAATTCCAAATTAACACAAATCACCTATGATATCAAAATTACAACTGCAGTGTCTCCAGTCTGGTGGACTGGCTGGGCTGTCCTGTTCCCTCTGCCCCTAACTAGCACCATTACTAGGTTTTTTCTTCAATGTGTTAAAGTTTCTGTCCTCATAAAAGAAGACCAGGCCCAGTTGTTTGGTCTGTTTTGGTGATGTTATAATTCCTATAGGCACCCAGCCAGCTAGACACTTCCTTTTTATTGGGTAAGTTTTTCACTCAGTCGATGGTTTAGCTTCATAAATGCTACAGGGAGCATGGAGGACATAATAAGAGTAGGCAGCCATGACTATGGAAGAAGAAAGAAGGAATTGCCTCTGCTGGCACTTGTGCCAAACTAAGTGACTATATGGCCATGGGTTTAGACTGTGACCAAAACCCAACTCTAACTTGTCAGATATTCTTAATAACAAATTTCTACCTCCTGGATGGATTTTTAAGGCATACATATGCAAATGAGCACAGCACAGCACAACAAAACAAAACCAAACCCCAAGGAGAAGGTATTTAACAGCCTTCACAGGTAAGCTTTATGCATAACTAAATTACTCAAGAAAAACTGCAGAGCTCTTTTCTATCCACAACAGAAAGTCCATATGCTCTCTTATCTATATATTCATTTTACATTTATAAAATAAAGGAATGTTTAATTCTAATCAAAATATCAGAGCCTCTTTTTTAGTAAACCCTGATGCTTTCTTTTTATTGTTATTAGAATGATTTTGATAAACACTAAACTATCATATCTGTTTTATAAAAAGAACCTTACCTTAAAGCCTATATAAATGCATCACATAAAATATTTGCAATTTCTTCCTTGAAAGAGGTACTAAAACTTCCCCCTTTAATTCATTAGTTTTCATTCAGCTCTGATTGCTGCTATAAAATGCGATTCCTTTTTTTATGATACCATGATCAGGTCTTTTGGCTTACCATAAAGAAAGAGAACATCAATCATTCATATTATTCTATCATGATCAGTGCTCAGACAGGAATGCTCAAGTAATTTTATTAAATCATGCATTCCTACAGACTTCAGTTAAAGAAAAACAAACCACTGAATCCAAAACTCTAGTTACTGGAGAAATATGAATTGCCGTTTTCAATATATATTATTAAGCCTCCTGTACAAAAAAGTCTAGTACTGAAGCCAAAAATGATTCACATGAGATATGTTTAGGGATGAAGCACTAAGAAAATTCTGGCAGAAGTGTTAATTCAGCACATTTCAATGATGGAATAAAATGGCCAGCACCAGTATCAATCATATGATATTATCTTTTGTTTAATAGCACGTACTCCTCTCCCTTTAATTGCTGCTTGGCTGAAACAGCATTTCAGCTGAGTAGAGACCTGAGGATTAAGGTCATGATAATATACAACCAGAACTGCTTTGCCAGGTGTTCTGCTGAGTATATCTTGGCTGCAACTCTCAAGGCTCCACTTCTGCTGAAAGTTGTAATCAAGAGACCCAGACAGTAAAAGACAATGCAATGACCCCCACTCTAAGAGGTATGTCTTACTGTCTTATGAAAGAGCACTCAGATCAAGAATGATTATGACCAAGAATGTTTTTCTTACATCTCATGGCAGAAGGAGGAACCATGAGCACAAGACACTTTTCCTCATGGGAATATCACTACTGACAACTCACTTACAAAGATGATTCCCCATGCTAGACTTCATATATTGTGAACGTGAAGCTTCTTTCACATTTCTCTCTTTACGTTTCAGTGAACGTAGTTCCCACAAATGCTGTTGGATGACCAGCCCATGACTTTGTTACTTTGTCCTGTATCGTAACAAAAGCACTGCAAATACTGCCAGTAACAACACCAGCTTATTTCCACCGGGTCGCAAACTTTGACTGAAGTCTGTGGGAGTAATAGCACGGACTTTTCTGCACATTCTTTGGATGTGCATTTCCATTAAATTTAATTATCTTCCAGCTATCAGAATTAAAATGGAGACATGCAAGTATGCCTCCATATTCAGAACTTGATATTGAAAAGACAGAAGGGGTTAAAATCAGGGAAAAGTAATGTTTTAGGCTATATCTCTAGACAAGTCAAAGCAGTATAATTAAACGTATTTATCCTCTTGCCTGCAAAGAGATACCGTGCTAACGAATTTATGAAAATGCAAGAAACTCCCAAGCAGAGAAAAATGGTCAATTAGTTGCTTGCATATTTAAAAGAAGATGAGGGAAGAAACAATCTAACTTGAACCCCTGGAGACCTACAAAGAATCTCTACATCTAAAAAACCCGCAACTGCCTGGAGATAATAGCTGGGAAAGAGCCAGCCACATAAGAAGAGGAGAAATACAGCCCAAAGTCATATTACAAAACAATGCCTCTATAAAGAGTTTTCTTATAGGAAAGTCATGGCAGGGTTCAGTTTTTGTGATTCCTAGTTCTGTGTAACAGGAATATTTGCTACAGCAGCAGTCTTCCCAAGTTTTTCATGTGTCTTGAGCTGCTTCAGTCTCTGTTTTGAATGCCATTTGGCTTGGAGTGGCTCACATCCACACTGCTTTGTGTAACCTCTACTCGGAGTTGCCTGATCACACTTAGACCACGTGGAATTCCAATTAAACTCTGGTCCCTCCATCACAGATATTCACCCATTGGCATCTTAGGCACATTTCCATAAAGCACATCTGTAACTGCTGAGCACCCACGGGGTTTAGACTAGGAGTGCTTGTGCCATTCCACACAGGGGAGTGATATCGTACCACGGAGTGAAGATGATCCAGGTGTCCAGAACGAAAGAGGGAGTGATGCCACTGGTACCATAAAGGCAGTAAGGGTAGTTAGGAGTGTACTGAATTCATCTCTCAGACCAGTGCAGATCTTAATACAAACTACAGTTACACTGCAATGTGATTGATATGCTGGCCCATTTTACAAGTCCTATTTATTTTATAAAATATATGCCTGAATTAACCTTTAAAATACATTATTCTTGTTCTAGACATTCTAAATTGAGAAGGAAACAAGCTGTTGAGTTTTAACATGGGTATTTTGGTAATAAAACGAATAAAACATTTATCTTCTGAGAAGTTTTTTAAATGTTTTCCATGTGATTTGGGGCAAAATTCAAGGCACAAGGTGCGAAGAGGCTGCAGCAAATGACTCCAGGAAAAAATTTTAAGTTTCCTAGAAAAAGTAGGCCTGTTTTTCAATTATGGTTGGCATTGACAATACCAAATTACTCGCAAATTCTGTCAGGAATCAATAATTTTTCCTCATCATCATGTTAATATACTTACCTCTATTCCCCTATTGAAATTGTTAATCCTTACTGAGACTGGGTAATTGTCTGGTGGTAAGGGTAGCAAATTAGAACCAAGTTACCAAAATACCTTGAGATATTTTATAAGATTCTACAGCTAGTCGCAGAGTAAGCAAAACAGCTCTGTAGATGCAACTTGAGAGCTAGTATTGGTAAGAGTTTCTCTTGTCCATTTGCATATTTAAATGTTAACTCTCCATAATTCAATGAAAAAATAAATTAATATCATAAACACAACTAACTGGAAATTATTCCTTAATGTTTTATAATGCTACCTACTGGACATCTGCAGGGAAAGTTCCAAGACACAGCATGCATATCATTGGTTTTTATACTTGCTATTTACTTGTTCAGAGTTTACTGTGTGTAGGTATTGCCATGTAGTTAAGAGCTGAAATAGTTAAAGGCCTAAAGTCCATGCATGCAGCCACAATCGTGCCACAATTTAGGGCTGCTGGGGTTGTCCAGCCCAGGAGCTTGTATTTCCTCTTCCAGGGAGCACCATCCATTCCCCTCTGCTGGGCTTTGTGCTGGTGTATGCATTGTTGAGCTTAGCACAGGAGGGAAGTAAGACTCAAAAAATATTATAGAGATCTGGACCCGTCTGTCCCCACAGAATGACTTGGCTTACCTGCTACTGTTAGACACATCTCTTCCACATTTTTCTTGGAGGACTGTGAGACAGATGGGCCAATTCCTCTCCCTTCCTCTGCCCTGCCCCAGTTTATTACGTGGGCATGGCGTGTTTTGGCAAAAAGGGTAGAACCTTGCTAACGTAGTACTGGGCAGCAGATATAAGCAAACCTTTCCCTCCTGCCTACTGAATTCTGAAAACTTTCCTCAGGATTAAGCCAAGACCTTTAATATCCATGAAAAAAACAAAGTATCAAGAATGTGAACTTTGAAGTTAGTCCTGCCTTGAGCAGGAGGTTGAACTGGCTGCCAAGAACTGAAGTTTGAACTTACTTCATCTTATATGCATATGTTCCAGCTACAAACACATGGGAAAACAATCTCCCTTTCCCTCATGGTTGCAGCTCATTAATCCCCATTCTCTGCTTGTCACCTGACCAAAAAGAAGATACTTGGCAGCTTTTAGTTTTCAAGTTCTGAGAAACAAAGGATAATAGGCATATACTTCACTGGGCCTGAAGTAAAGACTATCTTCCTGAACAGGCATTCTACACTGTAGCACTAATACATATAATTCTGCTGAAGCCATTTACATAATTTCATATTGCTTTACCTTAGTCTTTCTAAAGTTTTGGTACTGTACATGCAATTGTTATATGAGCTCAGTAGATCTATACTCTATTGTATAAATTTCAACATTTTAATAGGGACAGTTGGAGTTTGAAATAATTGACAGTTAAGTTGAAAGCCTATTGACCCAAGAAACTTGTTAAAATTATTTTAGGAAATTTAGTAATCTTATTTTGGTCTTCCTATTTTGACTTGATTTAAATATGCAGTAAGAAATTACTATTCTAAAGCTAGGATTGTAACTCCTGTGTTGCTACTAAGGAGTTGTTGCTACTAAGCTCATGGAAAAATTGCTAGGGAGTTTAAAGACTGTTTCTTATTTGTTCCTGAAAGATTAAGAATACTAATGAGTTCAAAAATAGATGTTTCAAATAGAGGAGAGAGACAGCCTCCACAAAGGGTGTGAGATGCTAGAAAGCAGTAGTCAGAGTAACATAGTCTCGTCACTTGTAATGCCTCTAAAAATAACTACCATCAGAAATTATTTTTACTGTAATATCAGTAGATCTTGCCTTATAGTACTGCACTCCTGCTAGATGGTCAATAGGTCACACACACCTAGGAATGCCTTTGCATCCATTTAGAATAACTGTACATAAAGCTCATTTATCATGCTTTGGTAAAAGGCAGGTCTTCCAGCCTGATCTTATTTCTCTTTTTAATCACATTAACAAGAAAACAACCAAAACACCACCACAACAAAAACACCACAACCTGCAAGGACTGGATAAAAATACATCCAGAATACAAATACATCTTTTTATCAGTCCGCATCTCTGCAGTTATCTGTGCTTCTATTTGCATCTCTCTGTTCCCAGTAGTAACTTGGGCACTGGAGAGTCTTCTATTAAGGCAAGCAGCACTGATTGATTGCTGCCCGGCTCCCCCCACCGCTCCCCGTGCCAAAGCCGCTCACAATGGGCTCATTGCTTCCTTCCATCACCTCCGCCTGAATGCCTGAAGCAATGTATCCCTATCTAAGCTTCAGATCAGGTTTTCAAGGAGCAAAGGACCTAATTAAATCAACTGAAAAAAGGAGTTTAATCAATAGCAAGCTATAAACTCACATCTTTGTTTTATCTATAAGTACATAAATTACAAAAGAAAAGTTGAAGGCAGGAAAAGAGATTGAGAGAAGCACTATCCAATCCACGCTACCTAATGCTTCCATTAAATTAAGCCTCAAACTGTTAGAAAGAATAGCTTGAATTTCAATCAGGAAATGCAATATTCATTGTATGCTTTAATTGGAGCAGGTGAAAAACTGTAATTTTTCCCTGTTCTCAGCTTTTCTTATCAGCTTGCAATTTCAGCTTTCCTTCAGCTATTCAAGGTATAAAATTCTATTCAATTTCCAGTATATCCTAGACAGTAGTTTTAACCACGTATTGCAATCTCTACCTTTGCCCATTCAGTTTGGAATGCACCATAATAGATACACATTCTTCTCAAATATGTCTTCATTATTCACAGTTTTCATGGTAATTTCACTTTTTTTTACTTTTCAAATGCTATGTGTGCTGTGTTATCTCCACAGCACACGTGCTTTTCTGTGCTGTTAAAAGGGGTCTTAGGCATCCGAATGGCATTAATAGCCAGAAGTACCACTTCCGTTTCCTCTTTGCATGAAGGCTGTCAGGTTTTTTTCTCTGCTCACATTGTTCTTGCCTTTATAAGCCATAGGCTCCATTAGTATTTTCATGCCATCGTTTTTGTAGGCTTCTATTCTAGACTGCAGGAGGTTGAAGCAGTGGGCACCCATCACAACACCACACCTACGTACAGTGGCCAACACGGCGTGCCTCCACGTCAGAAATGTTTGGGATTCAGCAATTTCTTACAGAAAGCACTTTAAAAAGTACAGAGACCACTTTATATAGAGGGCATAACACAGTACTGGATTTTCAGTCCACCCCACTGTGCCTGCATTGCTTATTTTAATTTATTTGCAAAGTATTAAACCAACATTCTTCTCACACTTGCCTCTTACCTGCATGCTGATACCTTCATACGCAGGAGAAGATTCCATATTTCTAAAACATCACATAACATTTACCTAAAGAACACTCTCTCCCAGTTCGCCCTCCATAGACATATAGGGAGATTCACTTCTTGTAACCAGAATTTCCCTCAAACACCATGGAAGCGGATACCTTTGAATGTAACCTTCATTTTTGTTTAAACCAAATGCCCAACTGGCATGGAAATGACAGCAAGAATATACCTGAATAGGTAAACATAATCTATATATAGTAGAAACTTTTTTTTTTTCTGGTAACAGCCGCCTAAACAAAAATGAATAAATCTGATTCCTTCTCCCACCTCCCCTCCCCAGTTTCTTTCAAAACAGGACTTATGCAACCATATGCCATATATACTCTGAGTCCAAGACCACAGCAGGTGTTGACTCTGCCCATGAACTGTAGCCAAATTTCGGAGGTGGGGTCTCAGAGACAAACTCCCATATTTCCATGGGGTGGAAATGGGCACCTGAAGAGACCTTCCCTCGTGCTCTCACTGAAGGGCAGCCAGCAGCAGCATCTCTCCTCACCAAACAACCCCCCTGCACAGGCCAGCCAAGTAATTAACACATCCAGCTCAGGACAACCTACCACTCCCTCATGCTGCCAAAATGCAGGCAGGGGAGGCCGGACTAGGCACCTGCAAACTGCAAGTACTCTGGAGGGACAAGGCTGCATTCGGAGGCGGAACTGTCATGACTAAGCTGCGAAAGGAGAGACAAAAACCTGGAAGAACACGCTTGATTTCCCTATAAAAAGCCTAAATAACATGTTTGCCAAAGAAAAAAGGTAAGCAATGATCTCAAAGGAACATTATTATGCTGGTGACAGCCACCAATACACCTTTTCCATCATCCTTAATTCTGCAAGTAGACTGCAACGAGACAAATCAAAATCTGTAACCATCTATTACTACAGTAATCAAGCTTTTTACAATAAAAATTTCAGGAAATCTTAGATATGCAGTGAATGCCAGACATTGGGTTAATAAAATAGGTTATTCAAAAAAAGCATTTGCTGCTTAGCATTGACTCAGTATTCTTTTCAAGCCATTACTTATCTTCAAAAAACTTAGGAATCCCATTGGTCTATTTGCCCTACAAATCACTGCTTACATTAAGCCTGCAGTAGTATTTTCTCCTCTTCCCATATTGCAATGCTCATTTTATTACTGTCTATATTAAAAAAGAATATGTGGAGAAACATAACTTACATTTTAAGCCTTGCTTAATTAATTAAATGTAAAGGACCCTATATCTTCCCGCAAAAGCTAGATTTTATTTATGGTTATAGCCATGCCATTTGGATATATATTTTCAGAAAGAGAATGAAGAAGAGGCTTGCCTTTAGTTTCTAGGGTTTTTTTTTTAACATGAGGAAAAAAAATTTGTTCAGAAAACAGTAAGAAAAAGAGTGAATAATTCTGGTGAAAGTTATTTAAAATGTATTTTAAAATCAGCTTTACTTAGTGTCCTCAATGCACAAATATTTCAAAGTCATCACTTTCTTCAACTTTGCATTATGTTGTGATAATTAATCTGTTCAGAATGCTTAACTAATGCCTGTTCCCAAAACACACTCTATACATGCATGTATACACAAGGCTGTGGATATATCAGATGATGATAAACAGTACAAACCCCTTACTAATGTTTTTAGACAAAATACAAGAATGAAGTATAAAATTATATCAGGCTTGCATCCGATATAGAGAAGAAATAATTTAATCTTCACTACATGAATCATCAGACCTATGCAAAAAAATTTTCTCTTCTGCAAAATAAATTTGAAAGTAGCACACTTGAAACACACCCTCTACCCCAAGTGGTAGTTATTAAAAATATCTGATGTACTTGTAAACTGCTTCACTTTGCACATAAAGGATTGAAATTAATTTGTTTGCTGGTTTCTTTCTTTGACAAGTTTGAACTCAGAAGAAACGTTGCACTTGCAATGAAAATGAGGGTGAAAAAAAGAATTAATTAAAAATCATACAGCATGAAGTACCTTGTGCTGTTTTCAAGGTACAGTAAACGACAAATCAGCAGTTCCATCAGGTGGCTGTATATCAGACTGATCACATCATAAAGACCTGAGCTTGCATCTTGAAAATTTAACCAACAGTAAAGTCAGAAAGCCACTTTAAACAAGCAGTTTTAATGTTGGGTTTTGTCCGCTTTGTCTCTCACCTTCAGGTAGAAATATCTGAGGGAAAGAGACTTTCTTCTACTTACTGATCATCAGCAATTATCATTTTGGGTCTTGTTTCCAAGAAAGCCTTTGTTCACTAACAAATTGTAAGAAACTAATTGTTACAGACCTACAGTGAGAATCTAGCTTGTATATTCAGTTTGGAAGCTGCAATCATTTTTAAGGTAAGTAATTCTCTAGTCTTTTGATCCAGAGATGGTAACAAGGAGATCCTTCCAAGCATGTGTCCCTAAAAAAAAACGTTAACTAAATGTCACAAGTGTTAAATCTTGGATGTTTGAGGAGCAGAGATAGTCTAAAATTCTCATTATAGTCCGAAAAACATGCTACTTCAAAAGAAATACTTCATGATGGTAGCTCAAGAAAATGCCAAGTGACTACAAAAGTTGACATTTATATAAACAGTGAAATGCGGTTAATGAAAGGCAGTGTAGATAAATCAAACCTAGTTTATGCTCCCTAATGTCCAAGTTTTGATACTGTATTGGCTGTGGTTTTTTATTTTAATGAAGCTTTTAATTTCTGTTGTTAACTACTGTTAAATGACCAGCTTTCTACCACATCTGGCTTCTAATTACATATAGAGAGCAGCTGCTCAGATGTGCTCTACCATTTGAGACAGGAGATGTCATTTTTGCTTACAAACACATCAGTTCTGCACATCATTTATGCTTTGTAACAGCCAGAAATTCTTCAAAATTACCTTTCCTTACTCCTAGCACCTGGGTTGGGCTTGTATTAGTGTGATGAGCCTTTATAAGATGCAGCAAAGAGCAAAATGAACCTATGTGGATGAAAATTAAACTCCTCCTGGAGTACCAGTATGAACCTCACAAAGCACTGAACGCTTACAAGACAAGTCAAAAAGGATATACAGATGCTTGACAGTGCTAGTAACAAGGCTTGTCATCTTATGTCATTAAGAAATGGATAAAGTGCACTAATTTGAAATAAATGTTAAGCCTTCAAGTAAATCTTAACCCATTTAATACCTGTGATTACTGTGGTTTGAGGAATGGAACAGAGACACTCAAGTTCCCAAATCCTCTAAGTAAGACACGTAACAAAAATGACATGAGCAGATGATAGTATTTCTCACTTTTTAGTTTAAAAAAGAATCCTGTACAAGGAAATTTTAATCTTATATTTCCAAATCAAACTTCAGAAAATAGTCCAGAACTGTAACACTGTTGATATGTGTCTAATTAGTTCCTTGATTTGCTTTTCACCATTCGGTTAATATTTTATATTTATGCAGACCTCTGTTGGATGGAAAAATAAAAGAAAAAGTAAATAAATTTATGCTGCCTTCTAGTGTTTTCTCAATAAAAGCCCAGAATTATCTTCCTTTTTTGTTGTATTTTTTAAACCTTCCAGAATCGAATCCAGGAATTTTACTGCCTTCAAATAAGTACTGAAATTTTCTGCCTATTAAAATCTAAGCCTATAAATCCTAATGTAATTGTTCTTCTGTGATCAACTGATACTATATATAATATAGACACACATATATTTTACTATTTGAAACACTGCAAAGTAAAAATACAATAATTTGTTACTGTAATCTTAGTATTTCTATAAATGTTACACCTATTTGAGTGTGTTGTTCTCAACTTTAATACCCACAATGGTGTAACCTAAGAATTTTACAAGCTAAAGCTTGGAACAGACACCACCATCTCAGGGTTATGAATTCAAAAGAAACATATTAATGCTGCAAATTTTTAATTTTTTAATCTGTAATATGTGGGATTATTACCCTGTTATTATTACTCACTAAAAACTTGCAGTAAAACTTATTTACAGAAAGGTCGATGTTGTCTGCTGCTGAGCATCTTTCCTATCTCCAATCATTTACCACGTAACTCAACACTGCAAATGGCAGGGATAGGTGGTACCTCTCCCTGTCTCACAGTGGCTTTCAAATATCCTTCAACTTTGTCCCGCAGAGCAATATTTTAAGAATAGTAAAGTTCAAGTGTTCTTTTCATTCAGAATAGTAATATTCCACTTCAGTGTCTGCAAGGGTAAAGCAAATGATTAATATTCCTGTGCAAATTATGATTGTCTGTAGGATGTCAACATTTAGATATCTAGAAGCAAAGAAACTAGATTGTGACTATTTTTCTATTTCTTATGGATTATGGAACAGCTGTCAGATGGTAACAATTTACACTATTAAGCTAGTCTGCATTTGAACTGGTGACCTAGGAGTGAAATATTCTCTCTCTCATGATCTTTCATTCTCTCATTAACAAGGCCCCTGAGTCTTCTGCTTTCCTGAATAGATCTTACTTTTTCTTTCCTTTTTTTTCCTTTCTTCCCTCCCACCTTTTCTTTTTTCCCCCCAGTCAAAATTATGTATTTTTTTTTATTATCCTGTAGGATTGCTCTCACTGGTGCATCTCTTTCAGATACCCACGACCAGGGACAGAACAACTGTGGGCTAGAGACATAATTACAAAATGGAGAAGGTAAAAGGGAACAAAGAATACATACTTCATACCACATAGGTGAGATACAGGTTGAAAATTACTTGAAGACTAAAAGTCAAAACGAAGACAAGAACACAAAGCATAATACTAGAATTTTATGGCTGTACATATACACACACTTGCACCAAATACACCAAGTTTACCAGCATTGAGACTGAATAAGTAAAAGTAGAGAGAGCTCGTCCTGACAGCAAAGCACTAAGCTCAAAGAAACTCTATCAATATATCTGCCGAAATGCCACAGTGAATGTACAACTCATCCTAGAAATATCACACCTTCTAACTTTCCAAGCCCTGTAACGTTATTAACAAGCTGATACCTCTTAAAGTCTCAACAAACTCCTGCAGGATTTTACTGAACACACCCTGAGGCAATGGATGTTGTAGACCTGTAAAAATCACAGGAAGATATACTAGAGTGAAAAAACACCAAACCCCCACCATCAAAAACCAGAAAACTGTCAAAGTGGCTATGTATTTATACATGAGAGATGCAGAAAACTAGAAACAAGATAAAAGAGGAATAGGTAGCAACAGCTTAATCCTCAATTGCAATGAAGAGTGAATGAAAGCCAAACATCAAGGAGCAAGAAACATAAGAATAAACTATCATTAAGAAAGATTAGAAAGGAAATCAAGAATTTAGTAGCCCCAAATTACAGTTGCATTTTCATGCCGTCCTTCTTAATGCAGTGGACAAGTAGGAAAGTAGAAAGGTGAAAAGGGAAAGAAAATTGCAGTTAGCTATATTTAAAAGACCTGGCATAGCTAATTCCATGGCTATGCAAGACTAATAGGAGTTAGCATAGAATAGTAATACAATAGTAAGTTAGAAATTCTAAAGCGTACTTTCTCATTTATTTTAATTTTTACAAAGCAACTAAAAGAGTGGCTTCTGTTATTTTTTACAGTCAGATTTTTAAAGAAGTATAAAAAGAAGTTCACAAGCAATATACAGCAACTATGTATATAAATAAATACTTACATGATTCAGCAAAGGATCTGACCTGAGGCACACAAACTAGGCATGTTTTCCAGTCAACTAGGCAATTAAAATTAAATCTGGACTCTCTTGCAAGTGAAGGTGCTACCTTATATTTAAACATTTAATTTAAACAGGAATTCTAAGTGCTTGGATGTTTCTGCAAGCTAAGGGTTAAATTACTCTCTCCTCTGTTTGAACTATAACCAAAAAGCATTTTATGAGTGCAATAATGCACTTCAATAAATGGAGCTTACAATGGATACTCACTTTTCTCTGGGGAATGAAGAAAACTTGTATCCTCTTTCTGCCTCACAACACACTGGCAGTCTAAGGTATCCTTTGAAGCCGCACAGCCAGCTGTATATTACGGGATGTATTTCACTTATACAGATGTAGGAAGCAGTTAAGTACAGCCCCTCACCTAAGGTATAACTATTGTCATCTCTCTTACTGTTACCTTCCTTACTTGTGCAGAAACTAACCTAGACTATTTCTTAACTGCACCTGAGTTCCCATTTCAATTTTGGGAAAAAAATTGTGAGGTAATCGTGGAAAAGGGCCATAAAGTTACATCCCATATATTTAAATTCTCATATTGATACTACAATGGCAACTCTATTACCATAATAATAGGTATATGAATATAAATAAATGCTTCACTTCATTTGTGTCAGCATTTGCAGAAAATAATATGACAGAGAGCAGGGCTCCAGGGATTCATTTGACATTATTGAACACCCTCTTTGCCTAGGATATGCCTTTAGCTGCCCTGCTACAGACAGATTACACAAAGGAAGATCTACTGTTGGCTTTTGAATGGGAGTCTCAGATACTGATCTGTGCTACAGGAAGAATTCACTAATGGGAATGCAAAAAGTGTCACCTGTATAAAACAAAACAAAACCCCAAAGCAAGAAAACCCTAACAATTTAGCACCCAGATAAATACTTTCTCAAGAATGTTTCTCTGAAAAGATCCTTGTGAAGACTCACTCTGCATGCACGTCAAGGAGCAATGGCTGAGATTTCCCATCTCAAATTTAGATTAAAATTTTATCATTCCATTTCAAATACAGTGAAATACAAGGGAGGTTTTTAGCTTCAGAGGATGTAAAACTTAACGATAATGAAATGTACCCTAAAATATAGGAGTTTAGTACTGAGTGCTGCATTAGTGGATACAACTCACTGAACTCATTTTTGAAAACTTAATAGCAACCTGCATGTGGTAAAAAACTACCAAACAATTATTTTTAATGGATGTGCACTATGCATACAGACCAGGTTAAAATTTCAAGAAATTTGGGGTATTCTGCTGCAAAAGGATTTCCAGCACTCTAGCTGCAGAATATCCTACACTGTCAGGAGAAGTGATGCTTCAGGATAGAGCTTGTTACCACTTTAAACAGCAGAAGGAAAAGAAGGGGTGGAGGGGGGAAAAAGCATCTCAGTGGGGCTCCTTTAAGGATAGACTCCTGCTGGTCCTGGGTATATTGGATAGCACCTCATACCATGAGAAAAGTCGGGAAGGTCAGAGCCATTATTCATAGCAGAAGGCTACTAAAGTAAAGATTTAGAAGGTCATTAAAGATCATTTAAACAATAGCCTTTAGTTTATTCAGCAAAATAAGGAGCAGTCTTATTTCCAGATGTAATTACTCAGAGACAGAGTTACACAAGTTAAAAAAAATGATATTTTTATTTTTTTTAATATAATGTGCCCAATTACACGTTCTCTGTATTTTGTGTTTCATGCACATCAAAACCCCACAAGTTTCCAGTTCTTATAGTGTCATGGGGGGAGGGGAAGGCAGGGGAGAGAAAATTTAAATGTCCACAATATTAAGAGCCTGGCCTATCAACTTGTTTAAAATTAACAAGGGAGGAACCATCCCAAAAAACCCATGGATTACATGGCATGCCTGAGGCCTCCTAAGACTAAGTTTCTGTGCAAAATTTCTCTGAGTGAATTAAGTTAAGGTAGAATCACAGCTCTGAAGGGATCTCTTTTTTGACTTTTTAAAAATTATTAATAACATAGTATGAAGATTTCATTTAAAATCATAATGTAAGAACTGTATTTTTATACTGTTCCATTGCTGATGTTTAATAGCTTTTTAGATGTGCATCAATTGAGGATGAATTTAGAAAGAAATAAAACGCCAACTAGGAAGTTAGATGGCTGTATAAAAGAGCAATACAGGAAAGCCTTTTGTGAATATATTAGGCCTGACCTTAAATGGGTGGAAATCTACAATGCTTCATTTTACACCAGCTGAGAATCTGACTTACTGAATTTAAGGTGACATTTCCCCTCAATCTTTTATTTATTTCACATCCATTGCCAGTTTTCTATATATTGTATGAACCAATGTGAACTAAATCTATTAGCTGCTGTATACAAGAGCATGATGACATTAAAAATAATAAGGATAAAGTTCTGCTCTTTCTTTCCATTTCTCCTCCTTCAGTATGATTTACAATTCTTTTTCAGAACTTTGTAATTCTTCTTGGCACTATTCAGGCTACCTTATTTCAGTAAACAAAACAACCTGAAAATTAAAGTGGACAGTGCAGAAAGAAAGAGATTAAGGATAAATTGAAGATGCTCTAAAGTGGTGAAAATAAATTGATTTTTATTGCAGAGAAACCACCTGTGTTAGGTTGCTTCAGCAACCTTAGACCATGTGGCAGTAGATTGACCTGCTCCCCATATCAAAGCACAGGGGGTGAGGTTCACTGTAAGGCCAGTTCTCCGCTGAGGTCCCTCCTTTACACAGGTGGCAAGAGAATGGTGGCAGGCCTGGGGCCCCTTCCTGCAGCAAGGGTGGTAATAGAGTTTGTTCTCCCTTGGAAAAGCAAAAGACAAACAGGAAATGAGCTGCATTTAGTTTTTACTTCTATTTCTCAGGAGCATTTCAGATACTGCCTTTTACTTGAGGTGAATAGCGAGACGACTATCATATGCAGAGAGATCTCATATGTGGAATACAGGGATATGAAAAGAAGCAACAAGGAAAAGAATAGAATGCAAGAAAATTAAATGGGGACTTCTGATGAAGAATTCTGGCAACAGGTACAACCATCACTCATTTATTCTACAATAAGAAGTTCAATCTGAAATGAGTGGGCAGCATGTGGCTTTGAAGGAGTACAGTGAAAGCTGTAGCTGATGAGATGCCTGAAAGGAAAGCATTCTTACTAACTAATAAACTGGAGTAAAAGAACCCATAGGTAATCCTTGCATAACACCACTGGATGTTACTCCATACTGTTAATTTGACCGTGCGTTTACATTTCAGATACACTTAAAGCTGCACAATACTGTACTTTGAATATATCACAGAATGTGGTAGAGGGAAGTAGGAGATTTTGGCAGCTGTAAAAGAAGCAGTTTGGATATACCCTTTCGGAGGCAGTAACAAATAATACAAAGTAGCTGACTGATCATTGAGAATGCACTCTCATGTTAAGAATCTTGGCTAGTAAGCAAAGCTGATGAGATTATAAAACCAATCTCACTTTGCTATAGCTCTTGGACTTCCAACATCTGTTAGAAATAAATTGACCCTGCTTTCTGATGAAGTTTATCCTCTTACCCTCAAGAGCACTCAAAAATGGTCCTTGAATGTAGGAATATAATGTGCAAGTTCTTGCCTCTTCCACATCCCAGTCCCAATCTGTGAGCTCTGGCCTCAAATCTTCAAATTGCTGAGATATTATAAACTTGTCATTCAAATCCAGTCTATACATACCCTCAGTAAACACTTTCATTTCAATAAAACATCATGCTTATTGTACAAGTACTTTTGCTGAAGCAGATTCCACTTCCTAAAAGTTCACAGCTGTATTTGCCACTCTTCAAAACATACTCTCTACAAAAAGCAAATGGTAACAACAACAACAGAAACCAAAATAAACCAAAGAACATCCCCCCCATTCCAAAATAAACTCAAAGATCCAAGCAACAAAACCTGAGTAAAACAACCCCAATGCTAATCAGTTCCCACATATTGGAAAAATAATTTCACAGGCATTCTGTTTTCAGGTAACATGTTTTCATATTCCTAAACTCCATCTTCTGCATTTCTTTGAGCACAGGTAAGAGTGGCTAAAACCACTATAACCACTAAAGAAGTACAAGCACCGTCAGGTATGTGACACCTTAAATACCAATTTTAGAAGGAAGCCACCCTCTGGACAGACTCATTGCTCCCCACTGCCTATTTGGTCAAGCTGTTAGTGTCTAACAGCGTAAGCCTAACCTGAAGACAACTGACTTGGGATGGCAGATTCCTTCCCACTTGTGGACACTTGGTTAACATTTCAGCATGATTAAAAACCGGAAGGAAATAAAACTGTTCCTCTCAACACATCTAGAAGCCACATCTGACATGAAGCCTGCAAGGGAGTCGATCAGAAAACTGTCAAGCCAGATGGTTTTCTCCTCCATTCTCTGCATATTGAAGGCTTTGCTCTTTCCCAGTCATTTCCTCATTGTCACTCATCTGTGACTTCACTTTCCATCTGTATTGCCGTATGCTGAGTGATAAGGTCATATCAAAATCCTATCCATAATTTAAAAATAACCCTGTTATATAGCAGTTTAGGCAAACAAGATAAGATTTAACAGCAGTATAAAACCCCACTCTCCTAACCCTCCTTGCAAATAAAAGCTTAAGCACTCTACAAGTACATGAGTATAAACTAGTGTTACATACAAATTCTGCCTGTGTTCAAGCTCATTATTCTCAAATATCAAGACTCTGAATTGGTTTAGGGTGCTTTTGGCAAATCTGATGAAGAGTGTTTTCTATTTATTATACATTCCTACACAAAGAAATAATAGGCTATAAGGTGTTTTTTATAGTAGCCAGATCTAGACAAAGAAACCTGGAAGTGGCTGAAGGAAACTATTTCACAACAAAAGGGTTTTCTTTCTGTCTCTGTCTCATGTTAATGCTCACCCTGGCATTCTAAAATACCCAACAAAATGGTGGTGAAATTTATGTAGATACTAAGACCTCCAATGTCTCTCAAACTGCTGACTCAGTATCCTTCACTCAGGATGCTACTTCTCATGGGTGATGAAGCAAAGAACACCTTAATCTGCACATGTCAAAATAAGTAAAATTGATGTCAGCCCTTGCAAAACAAAACTACTGTTGCAGAAGGTCACTAAACACTTCAGGCCAAACACTGAACTAAGGACCTGATCCTGCAAACTTTTCCTTGACAACACAGAGCCACTGGAGAACATTAAGTGACAACAAGTGAGGATGAGCCCTTGTTCAGGGACTTTTGCATGAACAGGAAATATTATCCTGCAAATTTACTGTTGTTCTGGAATTCTGAAATTGGGTTACATATTAAAACCTGTTAGTTATTCCCCCAATAATCTAGGAAGAATTGTGAGTGTGGATATAGTAAATGGAAAACCAGTTCAGCAAGGCATTTAACCTTGTGCTCTACAACTATTCCTACTCAGCAAACTCCTTGCTTCAGATGAAAATTTTAAATCCTCTAAGTAATAAACAGAAATGGAAAAAGCCATCAGATACTGAAATTATGAGCTCAGTGGGATAGTTTTGATGCCTACGCAAACTAACGGCAATACTTGAAATAGCACTGGCCCATACAGTCAACCAACAGCTATATAACAGCAAAATAAGAAGGAAAACACAGATGAAGTAAAAAAATATCTATAAAACTACAAACCAGTTAGAATGCTTCAAACCAGATGTTTTTCTAGCTTTGTACTTAGAAAATCAGCCAGTGAGGACAAGAAGGGACAAGAATAGCACAGGTACACAGAGCTGCTTCCCTAGTGTGACTGCTCAACTTGCAGCAGTTCCTGGTTGAGGAGGTTCCTAAGTCTGAGGTCAAACCTGCATCTTTACTCTTATTTTTTGGTATGGCTTTTTCTTTTCCTGAATTTATTTAATCGATGTTTTAATCCCTTTTGGCCATTGCAGTATTTACATTTGCTAACGTGGTCCGCGTACCACAAAAAAGCAATTCCTTTGCATTTCATAAATGTAGTGCTTAAACAGAAAAAGCAGATTCAGTGAATCAAAAGAAAATTTGCTTATTTTGGTGCTCCTTATTGACAGAAAAACCTTTATTTGTTGACTCCAGCATGGATGGTGCAGGGAAAAGGTGGTACACTAGCACAGGCAGGTCAGAGGGCTGCTCAGCGTGACCACAGGTATTTGACATTCCTGGCATTTTGTGAAGCTTTGTGTGAGAAGCATGAAACTTCTACATTTGGGTCTTTTCAAATGCTTTGTTCATCTGCTGCTGCCACAAATCTAAGTCTGTTCCCTTAGCACTTGGGTCCAAAGGCCAGTTGGTCAGGACCTATGGTCAGTTCTAGTTAATCACCCTCCTGCTGCTTTCAGTGCAAAGGGAAGGCTGAAGCACTTTACACTAATGCCACCTCAGATCTATAAATGAAGATAGTAAAGCAGGTGTCCCTGCACCACTCTGCCTCCACAGCTGCCAACTACAAAGCAGGAAAGCACTGATACTGATTATGATACTTTTGGGTTTCCCACGGGAAACGACTTCTTCCAAAAACTAATTGGTTTGCAATTGCTATCACAAACTATAGTCTTCTGGATAGATTAATTATTACTGAGAATAACAACAAAAATGTAATTTTGCCTTCAATCTCTGTTTTCTCTCAGTATCCCTTGTGAGTTACAACCTAAAGTGAGCATAAAATTAGGGAAGAGGAAAAATCCCAAGCTTCTCTGTATTAAATAACATAAGCTTAGCAAAATGGAAAAAAAAAAAGGCATAGAAAATGAAAGAAACTAAAACCATAAATGTAAATTTAAAATTAACAAGACACTCTGAAGTCCTCACCTGCAGAGTCCAAAAATCACCAACAAGCTAACTACACACTGCTCTACAGTGGATGTATTTCCTGGTATTTCTACATCAGGGTTTTCACTTGCTTGATTTTTATAGGATTTCAAACATCAGGGCTGGCTAATACAAAACAAAATCTTGATGAAGGAGGGGAGGGGGAGAGGGAATCACATGAATAGCACAAGCCAACAGGTTGTGGAGTTTTGCAATCATAAAATTCCTCATAACATTGTTCATTAAAAGCTTCCATTGATACAATCAGGGCTAGCCCAAATTTGGAAAGAAACAAGCCTGAAAGCTATTCTCAGTGTTAATATTTAAATTGAGTTACTTACACTGAAGTCTTATACTACTATACAGCACATTATTACAGCTGAGTTGCAGTTTAAAGATTTTCAGAAAAGGTAAGCATGGATTTGTGAATAGGCCTGATTTAGCTTCATGAACAGCACGTAAAAAACAAGCATTGCTGTGTCTTAAGACCTGATTCATAGAAGTAACTTTCTTTAATTAGAACCCCATCTTGTTATTTCAGCATAATCAGGTAGAACTCCAGTCTGAGATTTTCACTGAATTTTACCTTTGCTCGTTTGAAAACTAGCATATTTCTGTGGGGCATAGGGCAGATTTCAAAGGCAGTGAAAGGGGGTAAGATTCTTCTCCTATTTGAGGGATTTTCAGAAGCAGTTGGTCTGAATTCACTCCCAAAATCCTTTTGTATGCAGATTAACACTCTTTCATTTACATAAGGAAATCTTTTCCTCAAATCTCACAGTTGTCATGCATAGTAGCGACTCTGGGCTATACCTTTGATTACATTATAAATTAATGTTTGTCCTTGGTTTCCAATCAATAGGAAAGAGTATTTTGTCAAAAGGCACGCTGTTGGCAACACTTGAGCATATTCATGAGGGCTTAGCAGTGATTACGGTGCTCAGGCACACGCAGCAGCAGAGCTGCTCCCTCCCCGTGCTTTGTGTGCACTGCACCTTGCATCCTTCCTGGAGATTTTCCACGGGCCCTAATAGTTCCCAGCAGACCTCCCCACGGCAGACCCCCGCACGGCTGGGAAGACGACGTTGCTATGGAGCACCACCACCATTACTGAGCAAAGGTGCAAAACAGTGCATTACGGCTGACACGCGGCTATGGAAGGCATTAAGCGTCTTTACCGAGCTGTCACTTACAGCCCTGTGGGAGACAGAGGCAAGTCATGGGTCCAGGAAAATAATATAGTGCATTAGCAATATCTGTGACAGAAAGCTGAAGGGGTTACACAGAATTAGTTATACCGCATATGGCTGTACTTGGCAAAGGGTGACTGAACTGATATTGACTGTTTCAAAGCACACAACTCTGCTCTGGCCTTTCAGGAACTTAATGGTACTGCTACAATGATGATCCGACAAACAGTTATTGCCTCTATTACATAAATATATACATATATCAGACATTATAAGTATATATAAAACAGACATGTATGCCTATTCATTTATCTGTATGAGAGCTGAACCATGATCTCTTCTGAAACTTATACATGTCAGCTTTATTCACTGCCTTACAAGTTGTGAAGGCACATCCCAAGAGCACAGCTCATGCCTTGTAAGTATATATAAGTAAGCCCAGTAGTGCTTGTCACTATTTTGTGTTTCTGACACTCACTTCTGTAACTTAGAAAAATTTCCATATAATCAAATACACTAAATCAGGCAACATAATGATCCATGAAGTGTCCCTGATGCTGTCAACATCTTCAGTTCTTGGAGTCACTCATTATGAAATATGCTTATTCATACATAATTTTAACCACAGATTTACACAAAACAGGAAACACCGACTTTGTTCTTCTTCCTCCAGATTTTTTTCAGAGGAACACTATATCAACCGGCAGGTGGCCATACGAAATCCATCAGTTGTTGCTGCATTTAAAAGCAAAGTCTGCTCTTGTATTAAAATATAACTTATAGACCTTGCGTAACTCCTTCCGCTTTAAGCTCTCATATTCCTTTTACATAAGTTTGAAAGTCTCTGAATAAAATGCTCCACCGGGATGCAAGCTTTTATACATCATACACATACACACATGAAATCCTGATCTTCATAGGACACTGTGAATTTACTGACTAAACATACATCAGGGTCAGAGAATAAGCACTTTGGGAGTTACAATTACAGCTGTGGTGCAAGTTACCTTCACTTAACACTTTAGATCCAGAGTTGTATCAGGTATGAATTCAGCTGGCTAAATATGCAGCTTCTGATCAAACCAAGACGTGTCCCATCTCCTATCACTTCCACACACAACACTGTCCCTACCAATTCACTAACAATTACTACTATAGATCACAGTAGGGGACACTAGTAACTTAGCCATTAAGGGTTTTATTGTATTCTGGCAATAATTTAGATGTTTCCTCTAGATCAGGACCTTTTCCAATGCAACACATCCTGCTGAAGCAAGAGTTTTTATCTCTCAAAGATCTCAAGACCTTTTCTTTTTTTTTTATGAAGACTTTTTGTTTACTTTCAACATGGCTGAGTATTATTTTATGTCATTAGTCCAGTGCACTTTTTTTTGTTTTTGAAAACACAAAGCAGTTCTTCGCTACAGGTTTTAACAAAAAACAAGGAGCTGAGGGGCTTTAAACCTCAGTAAAGTGGGGAGATTTGCTTTTACAAAAAACCCCTTCTGTTTTATGATCAGATGGATAATGCCTTGCAGTCTATGGAAATGTAACTCATTTCCACATTTCTTAGCTATCAAAACACACACAACATGGAGTTAAATTGTATCTCCACTATGAAAGCAGCAAATTAAATCAGGCTGTTCTCAATCTATGATGAGCTTAATTCAATCTTCAACTAAGTTACTGCAAGGACAAGCACCAGTGGAAGTTTTTAAGGAAACAGTACTGCTAAGTAAAACTATTAAAGCATACAAGTTATGCTCAATCAATAAAACCTGACCCAAATGCAAAAAGTGGCCAGATCCTTAGTTAAAAAAAGAACTCCCACGTTTAAATAAAAATACAGTTGGGGGAAATCATAAGGTATTACATATTAAACAGAGGATGAAGAAAGCAAGCTTTCCCTTGTCCAAGCACAGCTCCTTTCAGTGTCCTTCCTGCAGAGGTGCAGGTGCTATTTCACACCTACAGCTGCCTGCACATTACAAGATACTTTGATGTACCCTGGGCAAGCCTTTTTCTGCTGTTTAGATTTTGCCCATTACCTGACTTCATCATCCACCATAAAAAAAGACCTCTTAATGAAAGCATACACATACAGAGTGCTGTGTTCCAAACAAAGTAGAGTGACCTTGTCAACTGCTACCTAAAATCAGTTAACTTTGATATTCAAATATTTAGCAGAACAGCACTTCTGGCATACAAATGTTTAAAATATATCTATCAAATACACTTAAAAAAAGGAAAGTTTGGATTAATATTACCTGTGAAGGTGATGTTGGTTGACACCGTATTAGTTTAGTATTTCTCCAAGGGAGTACAGTAAGACATTGCACTGGTGCAGTGAACAGGAATACTGTAAGTAATTATTAAATAATTTTTGATAATTCGGTAATTTCTGTACATGCTTTGAAGATGGTATGTATTTGCCTATCAATAATGAATATTTTACATCTATTTTTAAAGAAATTTTTCATTCCATATGGGTTTGGCATCAAACAAAGAGAACACACCTTTTAAGAATTTTAAGCTGAGACTTCCTAAAAATGTTTAAAAGCAGGAAACAGGAGTTCTACACTTGCAAACTTTTCTCCTAAGTAACATTTTCTTTCAGTTAACAAAATAGTTTGAGTCCACTGCTACTAGCCAAATGTAGATTTTCTGTTATATTTTGGGGTTTAATTGCAATATACCTTTATTATTTTCCCAAATAATTAAAAAAAAATAGTGGTGAAAAAAATGACAGATGTCCATTAGCATAACCGACTGCTTGAAAAATAACATTAATGCCTTATTACTTATAACATATTCACCCAAATGTTTCATTATCTTCATAATGTAATATTAATGAGAAAGATAACTAAAATTTTCTGGACCCCAGCAAGTGCAAACTGCCAGCTAATCATTAAATCCTAGCTCTCCTTTCACTTAGTTTCATCTGCACAGGTTCCTCACAAATTCCCATTCATAGATCACAAAAGAACAATTTGGGTTACTTCAAGAATTAATTAGACATTTGTATGAAAGCCACTAGAACAACTGCTCCTCCTGCGAGTTCATAAAGCTGTTTAATTTGCTCTTGTATTTTCATTCAGAGAAGCTGGCAACACCACAATAAAACACAGCATGCAGAGATAGCAAGCCAAATTTCTTACTTAATTGTTCACTTTCATTTACTATGCTCATTTAAAAGAAGCAAGCACTAACACCTTTTAACCTCAGCAGTGACACAGCTGGGGCACTCTTCACACATAATACAGAGTGACTTAGAATAACGCGCCCCTTGTCAATCTGTAAAGAGCATTCAGGTTGAGATTTAAAGTCTGTACTTGCATTAGCAAAAGGATGAAAACCCCTCTATTGTACAGTTTAGCTTTTATTATGTTTATATCTTAGCAGCTAATTGCCTGAAGAAAGGAAAAGAAACACTGAACAGGAAGTATTGAAATGTGTATTAAATGCCTAAGAATAATAAGACAACATAATTACTGATTTCTTTTCTTTTTTTGGAACATCTTACCTTCTTCACTGAGGAGTTAAACTGCCATTTGAATGACGCCCTTTTGCCAAAGCTGTCTTTATAAAGCTTCTATTGAGTAGAAGTAATAGACAGACTCCTATATGGGACACAGGACAGATCAGATTTCTGTATTCAGCAGAGGTATTCTGCAAGAAACTTGGCTTAGCCATGGAAATAATGTCACTGAAAAGTCAGAGCGTGCCCTGTGGAGAGCTAATCGAGGGTGGAGATGAAGATAATCCTCCCTCTGAACAGCAGCTCTGGCTAACCACAGCTAAATATCTGCTTCATACTACCACAATATATTTTCCTAGTCTCCAGCCGTGGAGTTGGAAAACACTGGTGCATCCTTCTACCTTAGACATGAAAGTCCTTTTAAGATTTTCAAATTCACTATCTGCAAAGGAAAATGTAGCCACTCTGACTTATAAGCAATGAAAAACTGGCTTGAGCATACCAGCACTGATGTCCATCTGTCAGCATGGCACTCAGCCCACAGACAAGGTGGAATGCCAGTTTCAATAGGGCGTAGGCGCCAGTTAAATACAAATTTAGAGTGATAGCCTGCAGAAGGCAGAAAATAGCATAGATTCTGCAAAGAGGCATTTCTGATGGTAAATAGTGCCAAATGTTTTATTGTAAGGGATCACTTATGTTTATGATAGCAGGCATTACGAGTCAGAGCCAAATCCCATGAAAGTCAAAGTAGCCTTCCAAACACTGCGGAAAGTATACATATGTAATACGTGTCAAAGTCTGCTCTTACTAACTTGAATAGCAAGACTATTTAATTCATCAGAACAACGGAGGCCTTAGAGAACGTGCCTTTTTCCAGTCAATCTACATGACAGTGAAAACTCTCTGCGCACAGAAAGTACTAATTATGTGTGATTGACAAGGTAAAAAGAAAGACTGCGATACTTACCCTAAAAAAAAAAAAAAACACAACACAAAACACACTAAAAAAAGCTTGGCTGTTTGCGGCTCTGCCTTCATCCTCCCCCATGGCAAACAGGTTGCAATTAAATACTATTCATTCCAGCTACTTCCCAAGTAATTACTGAAATAAATGTGTTACCAAGATAAACAAAACCGGGAAATTTGCTTTATTCTTCAGCAAATAGTGTTCAAGGAATAAAAAGAATATATATCAAGCTATTACTGTTCATTGACAAAAAACACTCAAATTTCATCATCATTTCCCTCCTCTTTTGTTTCACTACCTACCTTCCAACCTCTGCTACTCCAGCCTCCAGGACACTTTCACTCCTACAGAATATATTCCCCTGAGATAAAGCAAAATAGAAAACAACACAACATAAAACCCGATGATTTCTGTGAACTTCAAGAGGTGAGAAGGGAAGAGTTGCAAAGGCAGGAAAAAAAACGGACAGCAGTAGAGGACCAGCTGATATCAAACATGTCAGGCCTCACAGGTGTGAAATCCAAATTAACTATTGGAAGCAGCTGAGCGTGGGAAGAACTGAGAGGGAAATGGCTCAGATAGGTTAAAAAGGGAGCAGTTATGGATTGTCAGAGTTACAAACTGTGTTGGTGTACAGAACTTTAGGAGCCGGAGTTGGAAGATAAACAGATGGAGCATTTAACAGGGTTTCTCCTTCACAGGAACATGGACAACATCACACTAAGCTTGCAGACACAAGGACCCCTCCAAATGCAATCAGCTCTTCCTCCATCTCCCTTTTTCTCCTCTTACAACCTCCTACCCAACGCCCTGCACCCCTCGTCCAAGTCCATCACCCTCGGATGTTTACAAACACTGCCGACTGTACTGATAAGCTACTCTGAAAGTTTGCAATAGATATTACTGTGTTTTATGCAGCACACTTTAAATGGAAATATGTTGCACAGGCACACTTTTACAGTATGAGAGTTGAACATCTTGGTATTAATACAGTTCTTATCGCTTGTTTCTGTAAGGTATGCCACACAAACAACCTTCGCATTCTCAAGCTTTACTTAAAGCTGTGTCTGAACAGGGAAATAACACCTCATTTCCAATGCCTGTCTTTGTTCTTCTGTCGAAATTACAGCATTTCCAAGTGTCAAATTTAGCTATCAGGAAGATTTCTGCCACTACAGCAGAATATTTTTTTGGGGTTTTCCTTTTTTTTTTTTTTAAATAAGGAGGTGGGAGTACAGTTGTTATTATTCAGAGACAGAAAATAAGTAAAAAAATCCCACAAAATAAAAATAATTTTTCCAATTTCTTCATAGCACATTTGACAAAATGTTCAACATTCATTTTTATTAACTGATGCTGGAGAAGTAGCTAGTGTCTGTTGTACAAGGAACTGAACTTTATAAGGGCATATAAGTGTCTGTCCTTCATTAGAAATAGACACAAGGAGGATTTTCCAGAATCCCTAGCATCAAGTTCTTGATATGCCTGGTATGTCTAGGTTCAAGCTTGGATTGGGGTACTTTTTCTATTCAAATATTCTCTTAGAGAAGCCTTGAAGCATGAATTTCATATTTGGGGAAATAGGACCATTTAATAGCTCTGCATTTGTTTCCCATTTTCTTTCTCTCCTACAACAACCTTATCATCCTCCTTCCCACTCTGAAAAATATTAACTGCAACACACTTTCTGTATCCTGTGCAATACAATCCCATTTACTGAAAATAGTTTGGGGGAGAGGAGCTTCTGAACAGTTTAGGAGAGGAGGAATCGCAATCTGATTGCGAATTCCTGCAAAAGACCTTGGTAAAGTCACTCCCACTGAATTCATCACTGAAAAGCACAGAACAAGTTATCTCTAACAACAGTACAGAACCTTAGGTAATATTCCAGCACAGAACAAAATTAATCATGCTCCAAACCACATGAGAACTTCACAAAAGAGAAACAGTAAAAGAATCTGTCAAACACCGGAGTACAAACTGATGATGGGTAACAGAAACAGCAACCAGTTAGCAACAAAGAACTATAAAGATACAATGCAGTCCTTCAGTGTGGCCTAAAAAGTGCATGTCTTCAAATTTGGCAGTGAATTGTAAAACCAACAGCCTGTTATTAAATTGTCTTGCAAGTGTAGCTATCCTTGCATTCCTTGTAATACCTAACAGACGTGGCTTCATAGATTTGAACTTCCATGACCTGAGAAAGGGGAGAGAGAAACCGTGTTTTGATTTAACAGGATCTTAAATCATTAAAACTCATTAAATTATAATGACAGAAAATTTTAGTTGAATCCACACTGTTAATATACAGTGTAAGGTACAGAATCTTAATAGAGGATAATTTTCTGCCTTTATCTTGCCTAAATCTGAATAACAAGTTTGAAGAATATACATGGATTTTAGCATTTCCAGCTGCAGACCATGTCTCCTCCCCCCTCACTGCCCCAACCAAAATCAAGATGTGAAATTTTGGAAAAGTACTTCCTTATATCAAGAACTCTTAGTATTGTGTATGTTGTCTTTAGGACAGCAAAAAGGCCCCTTTCCTGCCTTGTGACAGGGTGTGAGCACAAATTTCCTGGTACAGGCTCACAGAGCCTTCCCTAGAGTTTAAAGAACATCTGCCATGCTTTTCTGTAAGTAGATGAGTTAAGAGGGGAATATTAAATGGTAGCAGATCAGAGTGCCCTAATTTAGCTGCCTTGCAAACAGACAAAGGGTGATCTCAAAGAACATCTAAGCACGGAGACATATTATTATTAATAGTAATTACTTTTATTAATTATTATTAATAATAATTAAGTATAATAATAGCAATACGTTTCCATTTCTGTATTAAGGCAATACAGCGTCTTTTCGTCACAAATGAGTAAAGTAGAATCTCTAAAACCTAATTTGGCCAGAAAATTACATGTACTGAGATGAGCACCTCGTATCTCAATGTCCAAACTAAAATAGAGCCTTGTTACCTGAAGGGCTACAACTGGAGACAGACATTACTGAAGCGACAGGCAAATCCATGGATTAAGGGACACATTTAATGATCTCCCTGGATGCAAGACTCCTGTTTCACAAATGGACTTCAGGTAGTCTAAGCCCATAGTGCTACCCCTAAGCTTTATAGACTGAGCTGAATTATTCTCTCACCACCCTCAGTTCTGAATGCACAGCAGCCTGGCAATCCATTGGTATGACCTGCAGAAGTGTCAGGGAGCTACAAAACGAATGCACTAACACAAGCATAGTGACTTACTTGTGCCTGTATTTCACAAGTAGAAGAAAATCATGCTAGGAATTTGGAAAGAGCTGCTGGGCACTACCAGGGCATTTCTGAATGCCAGCTGTAATGAAAAAGCAAGTCCCACATAGAAAAAAAACAGACAGAGGTTTTCACTGCTTAAACTTCCACCTAAAATTTGCTTGGAAAAACCTTAAAGGAGTAAAATCTTTCCAAAATCTCAGCCTTATCCCCACTTTTTGTGGCCTCTGCTGCACAGCCGCTATAGTATGAAACAGAGATTTTATTTATATAAACCCTCCTTCTTACTGAACTACCACAGAGTTTTCTTTTTCTGCCCATTTTACTATCCCTTAGGGAAAACTGCCTAGGCAGAGTGCCTTTCTGACTAAGATGGGGCTGGTGCTCCACTCCCCTGCTCTGAGCAGAAGGCTCTGGGCTGTTTCCCACGTCCTGCCTGCTCTTTAACTCCAGGCCATAAAACATTCTATAGCTCTAAACCCCAAGTAACTGTGGGCATGCCTGTGGTCATTGCCCTCATCCTACATTGCCAAAGAAAACTGAGGATCAGCCTTTTGAAGGAAAACAGATGTCCTTCAACCTATTACCCCCGAAAATTCACTCTTGGTATCAGAGATCAGGAAGGAGTAAGTTCATCAGTCGTTTCCTACTTTGTGAGATGTTGCATCATTTTGGAAGCACATAGTGAGGACAGGCAACTGTCAGAAAGAAGGTGCTGGCCTAGCTGAACCAGATCTGGACAGTGCCAGAGAATTTCCCAGTGCTCTTTAAGCTATGAAAAGGAAAACATTCAGTCAGGTTATGCACGGTAGTGAAAAGGAAAAAAAAAGAAAAAAAATTACAATTAGAAGGAAAGAAGTTTTACCAACAGGCCACATAATGGATCATTAACCAATACATCCATAATCAGAAGCCCAACAGATTTAGTGAGGCACCATACAGCTCATTAGCACTAGATAATAGCCATTGATTAAAAACTGACACACTGATCATTTGTTCTGGTTTTTGATTTGCCTAAAGCTTCCACCCAATTTCTTACATTCTCTTACTGCATTTTATCCCCTAGATCATGAAAACTGTAGTTTCAGCTTCATGAACACACATCCTTAGTCCATCTATTTACGGTATTTATGCAGCATGTCCGTTGATAGGTTTCTGCCCATATAATTTAGTCATAAAATCTTGCCAGGCCCATGACATGATTTGCTTCAAATTATTAAACCACTTTGTTCATTATTTATTATTGCAATATTGTTTGCCCTGTAACGGCTAAGGTTATGTTAGCATTTCCATTACAAACACAGATACATCAAGGGATTTAAAACTTGACTGTAAAAATCTTGCTCTAGGCCGGGAATCTGCAGACAAGGTTTCAACTGACAAGAGATTTTTTTTTTTTAAACATTTGTGCTAAGAATGAAAACAAAATCCATCTCCTAACAATTTGGCTGTAGCAATAAGGAAGAAAATAATTGCCATTTGCTATCAAATCACTTTCACATAGACATTTTCCTAAATTAAGATTTTTATAGTATGCCCTGGGTCATTTTGTTGCATTTCAAAATTATAAGGCAATTCAACTCTGTAAAGCTGGCCACTATATCTTTGTAATAGTTTCATATTTTATGTATGGAACTCAGAAATTGTACAAAAGCACCATTCCTTGCACATGTAAATGTAACAAATTGCTATTTAAGGACACATTATGGGCATTTCTCCCCCTCAATACCCATACAGAGGGGTTTCGATATAACTTTACAACCAAACAGAAAAATCCAAATTAATATTAACATTTTTCTATACTGAATAATTTATTGCTTCTCCATAAAGTGCTGATCCTTTTGCCTATGCCCACCTCATCACTGTTTATTGGACCAGTGTATATTTTTTAGAAGTATGGCTATTATTTCTTCTGGGATTGTGTGTAGATGTAAACCCCCAGCGCTGTATGAAATTACAGTTCTTACCAGCATTAGGGTTTAAAAGATTACCTTTGCAAAGAAAGACTTCAATTTTAACAGTGCATTTCCTAATAATTCAGATGCACAGAGCATCCTATTCTGATGGATTAGAGAGACAGACAACTCACCTTCAAAGAAGGTGTAAGTAATCTTTGCTTGAGGCACAGCAAATTTCAATACAGTTCACTTTCTCTACTAATGCATAAGCAGATATATGATAAGGATTAATAATAAGGCTATATTCCTGTACTAGGATTCCTGTACTAGGTTGTTCCAGAAATCATAGGCAGAATACCTCCATCTGCTTGTTTATACAGGTGTATTATCTGTTGTAGCTCATGGGTTACATAAATTTAGTATTTTGGTATGTCAGATATTTTCAGTTGCAAGGATTTAATTGGCCTATCCCTGACACAGGAAGCTGGAAATTTAACTAAATCATTTATTCTGGACTTTCAAGTACTGCTACTTTATAATCAAATGGATTCTGTATTGCACCTGATTGCAGTTTGTGGACTGTGAATTTGAGATTGAAATGGAGAAAGAGGACGAGGTTCAGGCTCACATTTGGTCACACTTCAGTGCTGAATTTCATTTCTATGACAGCGATATGATATAACCAGAGGACCGCTATTTTAATAATGGGAAAATTACAGCAAAATTGTAAGGAAAATTTTTTAACTCCATCTTTGAAAAAATATATGCCTGATAGATATCCTATTCCAGAGATATCTAGAACATTACAACACTTTCATCTTGCAACAGCAAACAGAAGCATGAAGACTCTACATATTTAATTAAAAAATCATTTGAGTCACATCTGAGAACTCATTTCTCTCAAGCTTAAATCTCTATATCATTCTATGATATATTATTTACTTTATCATCTAGAGTCAATTATGTTTGCATGTTAATAGATTCAGCTACACTTTTGAATAAACTGTTTTTAGAGTTAGGTATAGATACTTTACAGTCACTAGAGACACATTTGTGAACTTATCCTTTCTTTGTTCTCTGTGGTACCTTTATCAAAATTGGTACCTTCTATTAAAATGCTGAGGGCACTTGGTCTATTCAGCCTGGGGAAGAGGAGACTGAGGGGAGACCTCACTGCAGTTACAACTTCCTTGGGAGGGGAAGAGGAGGGGCAGGCACTGAGCTCTGCTCTGTGAGGACCAGAGACAGGACCTGAGGGAATGGCCTGAAGTTGCCTTGGGGAGGTTTAGGTTGGATGTTAGAACAAGGTTCTTACCCAGAGGGTGGTTGGGCACTGAACAGGCTCCCCAGGGCAGTGGTCACAGCACCAAGGCTGACAGAGCTCGAGTAGAATGTGGACAATACTCTTGGGCATGTGGTGTGACTCTTGGGACTGGTCCCGTGTAGAGCCAGGAGCTGGACTCGATAATCTTTGTAGGTCCTTTCCAACTCAACATATTCTGTAATTCTGTGACTCTGACCTTCCTTTAGCCTTCATAGTCACATACAAAAAAAGCAGTGAGTAAGACTCTATGAAATGATACAGTATAGCCCTCTAATCAAACCCTGCATCAAATGTAGAATCATAGAATCACAGACTAGCTTGGACTGGAAGGGACTTCAAAGCTCACCCAGTTCCAACCCGTCTGCCATGGCGGGGACACGTTCCACTAGACCAGGTTTCTCAGAGCCGCATCCAATCTGGCCTTGAGCACTTCCAGGGATGGGGCTTCCACAACTTCACTGGAAGTTCCAGTGCCTCACAATCCTTACAGTAAAGAATTTCTTCCTATATAAATCTTTTCCTATATAATTTCTTCCTAATATACCTCATGGTATTCCCAACAGATGTATTCCCAAGCTGTTCTTGAGGCTATCAAACCATGAATAGCCCACAATTTCTCCAACTAATCCATTTCAGAGCTTTGCCATGTCTATCATTGCAAAGACTTGCCAGACATATAAAGAAGTCTTTCATGTCATGGAGAAGCTTATTTGCATCTGCCTGCATATGCAAAGACTGATGTCATGACTCTCAGTTTTCTCAGCTCAGAAGTTAACAGTCTAGTTTACCTCCTCCCTTCGAAATCCTGTTTCTGAGTTACTCTTGTTGCTTTCCTCTGTATAATTCCTCTTCCTTGGAAATGCATTTTCATGTGTACTTGTCCCAGCAGATTCTCAGGCTCATTCTGAATAGTTTAATTTGATCCTAATATGTTGAAAAGCCTTAGCCTTCTTCCACAAAGCTCTCTCCCCTTTCCTTTCTAAGACAATCCAATACCAGGCAAGTCCCAAAGAAAGTAACTTCCTGGATGTCACTTGTATGACTATATTAAGGTTCCCACTAACATTCTCCTTGTCAAGCAGGCCTTAAACACTAGAGATCGTGTATTTAGTTTCATCAAGATGCGGGCAAAAAAGGAAGAAAACACTCTGAGTTTCTTTCCTATGAAGCGCAGTTCTGTCCAAAAAGGTTTTTATAAATATTTAATGCAGTAAAAAGTGAATGCTTTACCAAACTATGCAGTTTGATTGAAGACACTTACCTATGAATTTGCCTCATGGTCCAGCAGAATTGATATCAGTCTATGAATAGAGGGCAGTGACCCAGGCAAGGCTGGATAATAATGTGCTAAAAGCTTGATTATGACTGGGGGCACTAAGCATGTATCCTCAAATAATGTCAGATTGATTTGCAGGCCCCCTTTATGTAACCAATATACTCTAACACTGTCCTCCTACCCTTCCTACTTGACTTCCTCTTCCAAACACTCCCATTGAGTGGGGAGAGGCAGCAAACATCAGAGACATCAGCTCCTAAATCATGGAGCTCCATGAAAGACAGTGAATGTTATCTACTTATCTTAGGTGAGATGCATATTCTTACTCTACAGAAAAGACCTAGAGTTTTCCAGACCTTCCAATTTTACTTTTTATTTTCTTCCCCTCCTCCCTCCCCCCCATTATTTTTAATTAGTTTAAATATTCTACCGCTCAAAAGCTGTTAGAAGAGTGTAGAGTGATTTGCAAGAGCAGCACAATTCACAGATATGGTTAAAAAAGAATCCATCGCAGGTGGCTAAACCAAAGGAAATACAATAATGAAAGATTCTTTCGTCCTTGCCCTGGTCTCTGCCTCTGCTCTGCTGTATTTCAGAGTCAGCACCACACTGCCTGCACTAAGCTGCTTCATATGAGCAGGGCTCTTCCCTCCAGAGAAAGGAAGGGTTAAACTGGTGCTCATGGCACTTATTTGCAGCTCTAGACACCACCACGCCTGTGACTTCTCTGTACTATCTTATGCAAGTCAATTCAGTTCCTTTGGAAAAATCAGTCCATGGATTTACACGTGGTGGAAAAAAAATTAAGCCCAAGATCGATTTTGGCTTTCAAGGAGGATCATTAAAGGCAGGACCAGTAACCAGGTGCTTTAAAAGCTCTCATTAGGTATCTTCAAGTAACTGAACGTTTGAAGTTTGAAAATGCATCAATAACTATTCCTGTTTCAACCATGCTTCCTGCCACACAGCAGAGGTGACGGATACACTACAGTAGCTATTGATCTGGTGAATTTAGTTTCTACTCTTTCTCTGGGCTTATCCCCTTTGACTGACTTAGAGAAAGACATTTCCACTATTTTCCTAGTCAATAGGTTCCTATGTTATTAAAGGAATGGTTATTGATTGAAAGCCACGACAGCCTGTACATCCCAGTAAATTTTCACCGAGAAGCCTTAAATTACTTTGTGAATGTCTTTCAATCTGGAAATCCAAAATTAATGTCTGAAATAATTAGGTAGATTTAAAAATAAGATTCTGAAAAGTTTGTTGCCAGCAACAGAAATCCAGTGCCTACTAAGCTCTTTTCATATTTTTTGTTTGCTTGTTTTAAGTTGTTTCTTTCAGTGCGTTGTCCATGCCTGTTAGCTAAGCTATGAAAGAACTGCCTGGAGACTTTGGGACTAAAATTCAAACTTGTTTTGTGAGGCAGCATTTATTTCTCTGTCAGAAGGAACTACCACGGGACCTCCTTCATGCCTCTCAGCACAGCCATGAGATTAAAGTTTTCTCTATAATACCCAGGGGGAACACTCCAGAAAGCAGTTTAAAATTTAAACAGATAATTCAAAAGGAAGCCTCATTGCAATGGCAGAGCCCACTCATATGCTGAAGGGGAAGTGAGTTAACCAGGGGCTAGAAAACTCCCCCTTTGGACTACAGTCCTTCCCCACAGGACCTTCCTGTGCTATTCTGGAGATACAGGGGTGTGTTTCAGGGAAGACCCTAATTGATCCCAGAGCTGGGTGGCCTCTTGGCCCAGAGGAGATAAGAACTGGATTACCGGAAAGAGGCACAGACAGGCAGAGCATTAAAAAACATTAGGTTTTAAGAATGACCAAAGTTAGGATTACTTACTGATATTGATTACCTGTAAAGCCGTAAAAAGAATTTCCCATTTTAAAAAACACTTTAGAAAGGCACTTCTTTCAGAATTGTAATTATCTCCATAGCCTGGAACACAGTAACCTGAGAAATGGTTGTGTTTGACACAGGATGGGCAGGTAAGTGGGAACTCTTCAGCTTGTATTGCCATTGACATTTGTCTCTCATCCAGCCACAGCTTGGATGGTAACTCCTGATACCACATAAAGACTAATCCAATCAAGTACAAGCACAGCCTTTTGGATAGTTTAAAAGTAAACTCCAAATTAACAACTGGCATTATTTTTCCTTACCATATATTGCCGGTCCTGCACAGATCCAAACTAGAAATGGTCTAGTTCACACAAATTTCATCAGCTTATCTACAATCATATAGTTACACCAATACAAGACTCTACTTGATATTCTTAATTTCATTCAGATGGAGGTCATATTGATTTACCTTGTATTGGTAAATTGACAGCCATAAGCTGTAACTATTCAAAACCTGATGCTTAAATCATTCAACTAAACTGGTATTGAAATCTAGTTTAGGTCAATTGGTAAAAATTATTTTTTAGATAAACCAGATTCCTGATTTGTAACAAAAGGAACTGCTATATTCACACCAGCATCAGATCTTTTCTTGAAACCCATTTGTCTGCCCTTCACTCCCTTCCTATTTTTTCATTTCTTATACAGTACTATTTTATGTATTCCTCCCTAAGGCATAAAAACATATCATATGTCATGTGTGAACTTGTAAACTCTTTTGAGATACAAAGATAGTAAATTCTGAACAGTACCATTTCTAATGTCTGAATAACTCTACTGAACAAACCATCTATCAGACACACAAGAAAACATCCTCCACAAGATAAGAATTACAGTAAGAAATAACAGAGTAAAACTTGCCTTATTTACCTAACCATCAGATCTTATGACAAATGCACCTGTACACCACATGGAAATTGTTTTTCTGTTTAATATAGTGTCATAGTCACTGTATTAAACACTTACAGACGGATGCACTACTGATTACTGCACCAGCGGCTGCACCACAGAAATCAAACCCCACAGGTTTACAGAAAACAAGCCCAAATCTTTCTCTCTCTTCTTTTGTGCTCCTGCCATCAAGAGCTCGACCTGCAGCTTGAACAGCAGCTGCACACAGAGCTACCTGCACCAAATGTGTTCCAATGCCTCATCACCCTGACAGCAAAGAATTTCTTCCTACTATCCAATCTAAACCTACCCGCTTTCAGTTTAAAGCCATTCTCCCTTATTCTATCACTTGTAAAAAGTCTCTCTTCAGCTTTCCTGTAGGCTCCCTTCAGGTACTGTAAGGTCTCCCCAGAACCTTCTCCTCTCCAGGCTGAAGATCCCAGGCTCTCTCAGCCTGTCCTCATAGTAGGGGGTGCTCCAGCCCCCTGATCATCTTCATAGCCCTACTCTGGACTCACTCCAACAGGTCCGGGTCCTTCTTATGTTAGGGGCCCCAGAGCAGGACACAGTGCTCCGGGTGGGGTCTCACAAGAGCAGACTGGATTACTTTGTTTGATGCAGTCAGAAAAGCATATTCAAACTACTCAGAGGGAATGACAGACAACACCTGAAAAGTGCTTGAAGAACTTAAAAATAACCTATTTTTAATTCCTAATGGGTTGGACTAACACAGCACAAACTTACAAAGAAGCATCTTTGTAAGAGGTTTATTGCATTTTATTGCACTAAGGATGTAATGTACAGCCATCACTTTGGTTGGTAAATCAGCACACCAATGATTTCCATTACTTTCATTACTATATGTGGAAGTTGGATAGTAGTATCTTTACAGATCATTACTTTCTAGATGTTTACTCAACTAATTATAATCATCCTATAAGGAGATGCAATCCATCATTTTAATAGGTAAGAGTCTCATTTTTCTCCCGCACTGCAAACAAGTTCGATGAAACATTAAGTTTCAATTTCACACAGAGATCTTTATTTTAAAATAAATGTAATGATGGCAGAAGCACTTGCCTATAAATATTTATGAGCTGTCAACCGCAGAGATTTCTGTGATTAACAGTGCACGGTGACTACTTTGCCCCGTGTGCCTCGGTAGGCTTGACCACCTTGGCTGGGGGACTTCAGTCCCTGACAGCAAGGTTTCCAGAAGACTCCAAAGCTGCATTTTCTCCTCAATTGCTCGGATGAGGTGTCGTGAACTGCCCTGGCAAGAAGGGAGTGTGGGCATGACCCCTGGGAGGACAGGAAGGGCTGCAGTGGAGCTCCATCTGTGGCTGAACCAGGGAGAGGAGCAATGTTTGCTTCAGGGCTTGGTTGTTTATGCTCTCTTTTTCTCCTCAATGCTCAAATTGCTCATTAGAAGTTTGTGTTAATTGGCAACAAATTAAGTAAAATCTCCCTAGGCTAAGAGTGTTTTGCCTCGCCAATATGTTAAATACTTTTATAGCTAGTTTGGAGTTAAGTGCTGAAGGAGGGAACCATGTCACAAAAGACTCCTCTTTTCTAGACTTCAGCTCATTATTGTTGGCCCTATAACCTATAACGTAAAAAGATGAGTTATAGTCTGAGAATTGATACCTTTCCTGCATATTGTGCAACAGAGTAACTGCACACATTGGCATCAAACACACCAGTCAGCCCTCCCCCCTCAGCTCATCTCCCAGGGAAGGGATTATGGAACGCACCCTCAAAGGAGAATTAAAAGAGATGAAAGTGGTAACATAGGAACATTTAAAAAGGAAAATGGCTAAAAGAAAAAGAAAAAAAACTAATTCCAGAAGTCTTTAATTTTGTTTTCCTTCTGTTTAGCTATTTTTTCAGTGCTCAACTAAAATCCAGGTTCTGTTGAACATGGCAATTGTACAAGTAGGGATTCAAAAGTATTTCCATACTGTTTACTCACATAAATTAACAAGAAGTGCTTTTCAATTCTAAGTGGTTCTGTCAAGTTGGTCAAAGTCAGATTTAATGCAACTGACGTTAAATTAAAGACAAAAATACCCTCATCATCTTCACTAAACAGACAAAATGTTCAATGAATCACATGGTCCCAAAGCATCAAAACCAAAAAGCTCCCTATAATGGATGTATGATAACTCTACAAATAACTTTAGGAGATAGCCAGAACATAATTTCTTGTCAGCATATCCTTCACTAAGGCCATTTGAACTTTCAAGGAACTTACTGTAGCATAAAAATCAGTCAAAGAATTATAAGTCCTAAGAAATAAGAAAGGACAAAGTACTAACATGTTAACCTCACCCTTAATATTTCATTAAATCATAGAGAATCACAAAATACAACACTAGTAATTCCCAAATCACACTGAAAGTTGACTACCTTGAAAATATTTCACATTATATAATTCCCAGATCTCATTAGCCCTACTGAGATCAACATGATAACTCTTGTGATGTCAAGTCAGGGTCTTGCACAATTTTTGCCAAAAAGCAGAAATAGGAAGTTAGGGCCAAATGAAAAATGAAAACCAAGTGTGGTTAATCCATGAAAGGACTTCAGGTATGTCTTCAAAAATCAGATTCCTGAAAAACCTGCACACCTAAATCTTGACATCTCTAGTCCACTGACACCTGGGTTTTTGACAGTAAAATCCTTGAGGTACCTAAATGATAGTGTTTGAGAACACTCAGCAGCACCAAATTTTGGCAGTTTACTACCTATCCCACCTGCAGTGACTTGGGACTCATAGAGGAGATTTTTCCAGCACACAGGTTATCCAAGGAGGTCACCTGAAAGAAAGTTTACAGGACAGGTGTTCACATTCAAACAAAAGTTGCCACTGCCTTTTGTCGAAGTTCTGCAGGTTCGGCAGAGGCAAGGGAAGTGGTGTTCGTGATTTTGCAGCTGATTGCTCCTTGTCAGGGATAGATAGGACAACTGAAAAAGCTTCCTTTCTTCTTTTTTTTTGAAAGAATTATCGCATCTTTTAATGTGGGCAACGCTATGGCTGAGATCACAGCCAAAAGCCACCAGGGAATCCAGGTACACCACCTTCCAGCTTGCCCGTGGCAACTGCTGTGCTGCCAGAGCTGCAGGGATAACAGAGCCCAAACCATGCTGCTGAAACCTCAATGGCACATCTCAACTAGCTCATCTTTTCATAAGTATAACTCTCCCACTTCCAAAAAAATCAGTGCAGACACATGGTCTACCAACAGTGCTACTGAAAAGTTGCAGGCATGAATTATTAGAACGAAGAAATCCTGGCAGGTTGCTTGTTTTGTGTTATTCTGGTGATTATCCATGCTCATAGCAACTGAGATCAATGGAAATATCTCAAAAGTTCCAAATGTAACAGAGGTTTCAATCAATCTCTTGAAAGAAAAGGAGGATTTGGTAGGTTTGTGATTCTCTTTCATGTAGAAAATAGCAAAAAAAGAACCACACGAAGTTTGCTGTGTGTGCAAGATTAATATGAATGATAAAATAAGACAAGCTCCCCCACCAGCTTTTAATATTAAACTAGAAGAGTAAGCACAGTATGTTTAAAGCATTTGTTTAAATGTCAATATCCTGTCTGCTTCAGTGGCAATGCAGGTGTTTGTGTCACTTCTCCTGCCCACTATCGATTAAACAATCATGATTGCTAATGAGGAAGAAAAAGGCACTATTTTAAATTCCACACTGATTTTTAACTTCATTATTTCAAATGTTAAATTACCTTTGTTGTTCTAAAAATCCATACGTTCTTTACTATATACTCTGAAAATTATAAGCACGTACATTACACCATTTCTCAATAATTCACACTCATGTCCAAAGATTCCTTTTCCCTCCCCTCAGAATTCAATTAGCCTCAATCAATTGACCTACCACAAACTGTCAGTGAAGCAAAACATATAATCACTATGAATGAAGTTTTCAGAAAAGGCAAGGTCTAAATATTCATGTGTGGTCTGTTCACCTTCACCTAAGCAGGGGTAAGGAAAAAGTATGTAACTGAAACCCATAGATCTGTGTGCTGGAGGCACTGGAAAATGTCAGTACACAAGTGTATTTCTATGGAAGAGTTGCATTCATCCTTTAATACAGATAATAAAGTCATTTAACCATTTTGTCTTGTGACAGAAGTAGGGTGCATGAAAAGATGGCACCAAACTGATGTCCTGAACTGTGGAAGGATAGCAACTTCTTTGTATTCAAGCATTACCTGTGTACCCCAATGGTGTCTGATTTCTAATGAATATTAGCAAAAACAACCAAGCTATGACTCCTGCAGGTGACTAATTTAGCAAGGCAATGTTTTCTCCATATAAATAACCAAAGTAGGCATGTAAGTCCTAAAACATTTCCCTTGAACATCTGAATTTGGGAATTGGCCTTAATGGGGTTTATTATGTTAGCAAATAAGCGAGCAATTTCCAAGTAAATATAACTATTACAAAGGATTTTATTGGGAGGGCAGTATTTCCCAGAATTCAGTAGGATCTACATGATTCTTTCCTCCCTTTTGGGAACTCACTTCCCAATGTTTCAAGAGACTTTTAGATGGAATGTATCAAGCAGTTTATTTTCTCATGTCAGGAGGATGATCCCTTAAGGGTTTATTTCAAGTACTGGTGTTAGTACATCCATACTCAGGTCTCAGATGCCTTAAAAAGGCTTTGTAGACCATGAAAATCATATTTTATAGTAAGAATTGACATGGACTCTCAATAAAGTCAGCCAGACAGCTATTATTTGCTGCAGAGCCAACATGCTTTGGCCTGTAGAGGATAAATAAGTGCAGTTCAGCTTTTCTTCCAAGCTTCTGACAGCAGTTTCAGAAAAGAAGTTGGAGGAAAAACAGTTACCATACAGAAGCTTCAGTCTCTGTCCACTAATATAATCCATAAAATATTAGAGACACAAAAAGTAAGACATACTTATCTCAAGCTGTACTAACACGTTCAGTGAGAAAAAATTAAGATTCCCTCCAACCATAAACAATTATCTTAAGATCTCTGAAGGTGGCATTAGTCATTCAAAGGTGGCACCTTCTGTGGAGTAAAATCCACACAGATGAATTAAATGCTTATTCCAAAACTAGATGTAGTTTCTGATATTTCTTTTGGTCAAAATCTGCTTCAAGATACAGGCATAAAACACATGCAGGGGTGTAGTACAAGACAGGTTATAATGATTTGTGATGGGTTTTACAGCATCCCATTTCATTGTATTTGCTTTCAACTTTATTTCCTAGTGTCTTGAATTCTGTAAAGTTAATAAAGGTGAGCTTCAGGTGTGTACAGGAGACCACACCTGCAGGGTGTTACTGATCTAGGTCAGCCAGCATGACGTGGAAGAGCTACTAGAAAGAGAGTAAGAGATTGCTACTAGTCCAGGGATACCAATACCACCGTGGGGCTGCATCAAAAAGCTTTCTGATGAAGCAAGTGGGATAAGAAGAAGCTATGCCAGAGTTTCTCAGCTTCTTATCAGGATGCTTGTCTCCCAGTATGTCCTAACATAGAGCATTGGCTCCTGGCATCCTTTGCTAGACTACTTCCCATCTGTATCTTTTACTGATCTGTACTCCAACCTGTTCTCCACTGCTCTTCATGCCACAGATGAGTATTCACGTTGTATTCAGCCATTCCCTGAATCTCCCTGGTCCCCCTTCAGGGTATTTTCTGATGAACATAGCTCCCACAATGATTTCAGATGTATGTGGTATTCCACTTGAAGCAGGGACTAAAAGCACTTCATATTATGAAAATGTGCCTCTTTAAGCAAAAATCTTAACAGAAGGTAGTAAAAGAAAATGCAGTGTCATGACCACCAAAGGAAAAGCTGGAAGATTGTTCATGGAGAGGCACATCACTCCTTTCTCCAGTTTTGCTTCTCTTCCTTGAAAAATACCTTAAGTCATTGGCAAAGACACTTCTCCATTACCACCTCCAGAGCTTTGACAGAAGACAGGCAAATTAAAGATCCATAAACATCCAGTCAGACTGATTACATTTCACTGAGGGCCAGATCTTTTAAAAAACCCTGTATTTATGCCATGTACATAAAAGATGAATTAAAACCAGAACATTTTAAAGCACTTAACATAACTACCATAAATTGTTATCAGGAATGCAGAAGCTTTTAGGTTTTCACCTAGTGGAGCTTGGTCGATTGTCTCATCTGTCATAGCATGTGCTTTGTTAAATTTCTTACAGTTATAGTTACAGCTTTGAAAAAGAAATAATTTATGAAAACCATCTACTCAGAATTGCTCAACAGTACAAAAAGTCTTTACTACAGTTTCATGACTTATTCTAACAATTTTAATGCTTCAGAGCAAATCCGCTGTTCTAAAGCTGCTTGAGAGCGTTAGTTTGGCTTATCTCTAAAACTCTGCACCATATTCCACATAGAGATAGATACCTTCATATCATATTTGTGATGAACTGCCTGTGCTCTCTGCTTGATTAAGTTACCTGTTACTCATACTGATAATGCATTTTACGACATCATTCCATTTAGAAATTATTTAATGTTGGCCACTAAATCACTTTCAATCACTTGTGCTCTGGCATCTGTGGTATAGCACAGCTTAAAAATACATTTCCACATTTCTAGATTCTTATCTAGAAATTTTTAACCTATTATCAGCAATATCAGCTATTATTAAAACTTCTGAAAGCTGATGGGGCTGAGGATTTGATACTGCATTCAGATATATAAGCAATAGATACAAAAGGACATAGGATGAAAACAATATTTTTCATTTTTCATGTCCTAACAATTCCACACAGATAACCTTTCATATAATGTACGGTCCACTACATGGAAGGTCTTCATCAGCAGATCATGCCCAATGAAAGACTGCTGTTTGTGCAAAAACTTTGAACACAGTATTTGTGCGTCATCTTATCTATAAATGAAAAAGGAAAAGGCAGGGGTAGGATGGGGATCTGCAAGCCCAGCACAAAATTTAAAATATAGCTATCAAAATACAGGGTAAGATACTGGATGTGCTATCTTACCCATCCAGCTTGATCCAGCTCGAAGCACTAACCGTAGAAGTGCCCAAAAGAAGGTGTGGGTGTTAGGCACGGTAGAGCTCAAGGATAAACTCTCAGAATTTAAGCTTAAGAGATTTCAGGAGATTTACCTGAAACTCCAGCTCTATATATATGAAGATGTTGGGTTATTTCCACAAGGTCCAAATCTGCACACAAAAGCCCAACTTGGCATTCACAATGAGCTACTACAAATTCCAAACTTATATTTTTTTCCTCAAGTGACTTTTTAAAGATGGGTGATTCTGGCTCTTCTGTCTTTTGCTATGCTGACTAAACCTGCTGTAGGAGGCATGACATGTAGACAACAGCACTAACGAAAATTTGGGACAGGTCAGTACTGAACAGTGATTAGAATCTGCTCATGTGTTGTTAAAAACAATTTAATCTGAGGAAGAGATGCATATTGGCAACTATGCCAGTTGTTAATTGGTGAAGAAAAGGGACAGAACAGAGGAATCCTAACAAACTCCCCATCCTTGCTAAATATTATTAAATAAATATGTAAAGCTGATCTACCAACAGTGGATGCAAGCTAGAGCTGGTCTTTAGGAGTGCTGTCTGGTGCCTTAAGTGCATTAAAATGTCATTATCCATACTCACCAAAGTACCTTTCTCACTTTCTTTCTTTAAACCTTTTTGTAAGCTATAATTACAATTAAGCAAAGACATGTTTATTGTCACAAAATGTATGCCAACAGTTCACACTAATGCAATCCAAACATTAGTATGAAACATTTTTCCAATTACTGCACAGACTCCCTATAGTGTTTCAAGCTGCTTTATGACATTTTAAACTCCATATATAATAAAGTCCTTTAGAAAGCTGCAAAATCTTTCTATTTCTTTCCTATGACCCGAGAAAACCTAAATCTATTAAAAGCACATTTTCATAGCAGCAGGATAAAAATGCTTTTACTACATTTATCTTTAAAATTGGTGGTGTTAAATAGTGCCAGGGGATAAATAACCATAAAATATAACATTAGTGTATGGGGTACTGCTCTAACTAGGCATGAGGGGATGTCTTTCTACCCTTTCATTTCTTCTATTTGTCCCATTAGGGCTGTGCAGTCATTCATCAGTCACTGTGGCAAGTAGTACTGTTCTGTCCCGACTGCTGCCTAAAACAAGACCTAAGAAATAAAGCCGCAGAGAGAAAATACAATTCACAGCAGTCCAAAGATGTCCACACCTATATTCATGACTGATTTTCTGCCAAAACTCTTTTGCTATTTATAGAAATAATATTTTAATAGCTTCACACATGAGCCTTGAAGTTCTATTAGAGAAACATTTCACACATTAGATAGAACTAGCATAAAACGTCTGAATAGTTAATAACCACACCAAAAACCCCCAACTTTTAGCTGATTTAAAACCCAGATGTTACAATCAGCTTCTGCTAATCTAATTCTGCTTCTGACTCCTGGCACTTAAAGCAAACTTCTGATAATTTAGTACACGATTGTCAAAGTGTTTGAGCTTTAAGCAGATGCTATTTTTCCAATCAAAATACTAATAACAGTAGCATTGAAGCAATCCTAGAATGAACCTAACAAAAAATTGAACAAAACATAATACTTATCCCTGGCAAAGTCACAAATGTTTTTACTAAGAACACTGAGAAGAACAGTATGGTTTGTGAAATAGATGGGACATGGCTTCTTGACATAGCTTTTGATAGAAATGCATCTAGCAGTTCTTTACCCATTATGCAACATCCACCAACTAGATAGAGAGGAGTAACTCACAAGAACCTCTGGGACTTTTTTATATGTATTATCTTGCAGAAATCAGCCAGAATGTTTACCTTCTCACTGAAGATTATTTTTCAGTGAAAAATATGAAAGATAACTGCCTGAATTTGGGGTCAAAGCTGGAGTATTTGCTATGTGTCTTACAGAAGAGTCAAAACATAAAAATGCCACCTTCTGGTTCAAACATGTACTTTGTTTCTTAAAGGATAACATATATCCTTCAAACACTTTTAAATACTGAAACTGATGTTCAGAAGATTAAGTTTCCTCAGGAAATTTTGCACTGGAAGTACTGAAAACTGCACCTTCATATTTCGTATTCCACCTTAAGCACATACTCATTACTTCCAAGTATGCCCTCTCACTGATGTCCTAGAGAAAACAGACTTTTTAAGAAAGAAACTAAACAATAAAAACTCTGAACTGTTAAGTTCTGAATAAAATGCAAGAAGAACTGAAAACACACAGAGTCTTCATTTCAAAGGTTAAACAATTTCTTGAACTTGTAGCTACTGAGAACTCTAAACCATCTGGATTTTGTTAATCTAAATTATTTATGAAGTCAAGGAAAGGAAGTATCATACTTCAAACCTATGATGTCTGAAGTATAAAGATCAGTAGACATGCATTTCTAAATCACTCTAGCAAGACTGGATCTGACTCATAAAATTAGCCTTTTATTTCACAAAAATTAATGAGTGGTCTCACCAAAATAAACAGCAGAAGGCCTGTGTTGACAAAAGTTGCCATTTGCATTTCAAGACCAGGAATCAACATATCTGTAGCTTTGATGACCTCATGGACACAGCACGTGCTTTAAATTTTTTCCTTGTTAAGTACTTCTGAGTCAAAGCCTAAATTCCCAAAACCAATGAGCCTAACAAAGTCAGGGATTTATTTTAAATTTGAAGTGATTTTTTTTTTTAAAGTAGCATGGGCCAGCAACATTAATTTGTCATGGAGACAAGTGGAGTAGTCATAACGCTAACTCTTCCACATGCAGATCAGTGGCAGAAAGGGATAAAAGAAATTCAAGAACAAAGCAGAAAGGACACTTTAATCTGAAGTACCATTAGCACCCACAAATTCATACATCCTGTATTGACACTGCATCTGTTGCTGCAGTGGATTTTGTGAAGTGTCTCAAAGCAACTTGAAGATGGCCCTTTTGTCATAGGAAGTGCCAGACAAAACTAAGAGAGCTGAAATTACAGTCACTTTGCAGCACAGAAAAACATACCTCGCTCATTTTCTCTCCAAGCCTGACAACCACGCTTCACTGAAATTTGTAGCTGTGCAGCTGTAGGAGTTTACTGCATTCCACAGCTCAAATGTTTGGATGGAAAGAAAAGCCAAATATTTAACTAAACTTGTTTAAAACAGCAGCAGATCTCTAGGAAGCTATGAAATACACGGTGTGTCAAACATGTTGAATTTAATACACTACAACCTTTAAGTTTTCCATCCTAAAATAAGTGACAGGACAAATATAAAATTCATATCAGCCTTACGGAAGGAATATTGTGTTAATATCAGCAGAAGACAAAGGCTGTTTTGAAAACTTGTTTTGAGAGCAGCTATGCCAATTACTACGCTATCCAATACAGCAAAATACAGCAAAACAAGAAAGTTGAGGTGTTTGATCCAATTTGAACCACCACCATTCTCTCAGTCCAGAATTCAGCCAATAACTTGACTTTGAATATCTCTCTTCAACACTTCCAGCAGCAAAGCTTAATAAGAAATACAAACAGGCCTACATTTTTTACCTTCCTCAGTTTAATCCATAACTAAGCAATGCCTAAAGGCAGAGCCATCCCATGAGCCACAGCCGTGTGGGAAGCCAAGAGACCAACCTGTTGGCAATGTCTGACAAGCACGAGTTGCATGCACTTGAAAGAGTCTGTTCCAAAATTACAGTAACACACTATGCTTAAAAAAATAAACTCTTAGGGAAATAAATATCAGCACTAGCTGGCTCGAATGACTATAGTTGAATATATGGTAAATTGCCACTTGAACTGGTTTCACTGTATCTTTATTTATACTCTCCTGATCTAAATGCTGTGTGGCTCACAAAAACTACCGCCTATAGAGTGCTCAAATCTTTGGCTTATCTCCGAAAGTTCTGCTTTAGATTCTACAGACCCAGGAGGAACTATTCCCAACTCAGACATTTCTATTAGCACTGTAAATATTCTGTACTAGAGAGAAAACATCAGGACTCTTTCTCAGAAAACTATTCCAGAGTTTCATAGTCAAAAAAACATCTCTGCTACTATCTTCTCCACATTACTTAATTTTTTTATGAATGACAGTAAGGACATAAAATAACATCTCCACATAAGTATTCGGTAATAGATTTTTGACCAGCTGAACTAAGACACGGCAGGTTTATTCCTTAATCTGGGCCCCATAATGATGGAAACCTTTTATCTTGGGAGGGGTCACTAAGCCACAAATGCTCCACTGGGAAGACTAAGCCTTTCAACTGACTTCAATGAGAATTAAGAGGTGGGGATAACTGATTTAAGGGATACTATTATCCCCACCAGTGTCAGATTTTGGTGGGAGGTAGGGGAGTTGTTTGGGGGTTTTGTTCGTTGGTATTGAGAAGGATAAATGAAATATCATATTGAAGTATTTTGCAGAACCTTTGCAAGCTTAAGAGCTTATTTGTTTTTTTTAATATCTGACATGACAGCACACAAATAAAGCCAAGACCAACGTAATCTGTACACAGAAGGTGAAATCCAGTATATTTCATGTGTCTTTTCTGACCATCAACTCTACCAATAGCTCAAATACAGGAGCAAACAAAGCCTTCCCCTACATTTAGCAAAACCCTGAAAAGTTCCTGGAATAAAGTTGTTACAATAAGGGATACCAAGGGACTCTTGATGTTGAATTCCTTTTCATATGGTTTGAGGTTATGGAGTGAGTATGATTACCATGATACATGTACACGTCATGCCTGCCACAGGAGTCATGTGATTTTATTTGTTGAATAGGAAACATGATCTAACGTGAATAGCAAAAGATATCAAGAAACACATTGCTCAAAAACCCTGTGAGGACTTATAACTTCCATTATACAAAGTGGATGAACCTCCATATTGCTAATGCAAAGCAAAATAGGTTCAAGTTCTGAATATTAAAATTATCTTTTTAATCTTGAAAATTTTTCTCAGTTTTTCTCTGTAAAAAATTAGACACTGACTGTACAGATTTATGATGAAAACGAGTTAAAACCTACGTTTGTAGAACCCTCTTCTGCCCTCATTTAACCTGCAACAGTTTTCAGTTACATAAGCATGTTATAGGAAAACTAGGTCTATCTACCAAACATTTAGAACAGGATCAGAGGCCCCTGTCAGATTCTGTGGCATGTTTTAGAACAGTATATAATACCTCATTTATCTATAAAATGATGGGTTTTGCTTCATTCATAGTTAATTCATGATCATGAAGAGCAGTATCCCAGGTCAATTACATGCTGAATGTCAAACAAATTAATTTCATGGCTAAGTTACATTTCTACTTCAAAAATTTCCTAACACTTGTTGTCTCAGTCAAGAGTAATTTATATTTGTCTACTCTCAAAATTAGGGCTTCTTCTTTCTTCTTACTTAGGTGACTTCTCCTCAAGCACTTAGATCATCTTAAAACAACCTTCTAAAATTACAAAACCAGTGTTTATTTATTATGACCACTAAAGATCAAAGTCATTCTTCTGGAGAAAAACCAACATTATTTTGCATAACTTACACAAATACACAAGTTCTACATATAAAAGGATGTTAATTAACAAATGTATTTTCTTCCTTTCCCTCATTCTCTTATGGCTGCCTCTCTCCCTCTTCTTCCCTCTTTAAGACATTTGTGAACCTGTCAATTTATTTCTATCAAATTGTCTTTGACAATGTTTATGTTCTTGCAGTCAGTTGGAGCCCACATTAAGAATGATTCACTCTCAAATTACTTCTGGCTTATGGCAGAAACAGAATCTGCACTATTTGATGTCATACATGTGTGGGTTATCCAGCCAACAGCAGAGTGCTATAGGATATGGCTGTGACACATCCTCCTTGGCAAAACTCAAAGTGCAAGAAATTCAGGTCCTCTTTATACATTTTTATTAGTATTTTTTAAAATCTTAATCAGAATTCAACTCGGAATAACATTTATTTAGTTTCTACAGCTCATGTCTCTTCTATCTTTAACAAGTTGTATTTTCTTTCTGGGGTACATGTTTTTCATTATGTAAGTTTTTCTTTTTGTCCAAACACCATGGTTCATAGAATAATATTCTAGAAAGAATGCAGCTTGGCACAGCTTGGCAGAACATGGCCCCAAATTGTATCCTTTATTAGGAAAATTAACAATTTAGTTGAATATGAAGAATAAGGGAAAAAGAAGGGGAAAGGGTAAAATATTTTCATATGTTATTGTTTTTCAAAACACCAAAAAGAAGGCCAGATCCTATAGGTAAGGTAGAAATTTTCTGTTTGGATAAAAAACTCTGCAAAGTCAAAGTTGAAGGGATTTTTTAAGGATTTTTTCCTCAGCTTCATCTTATTTGCATACTTATTGGTAAGTTTCCCTATTTAGATGAAAAATTCTTTTCGTCAGAAATACAGACACGGGTCTTCATTTTCACGTTCTAGCACAAATAAGACAATTCTTTATATCTTTTGCTGTAGTTTGTGATTTTTTTTCTTTGCCAAAGTGAAGATTTTACAACATTTAACTGATTTTCTGACACAAGTCACTGTCTAAATTGAAAATATTTCCAGTTTTGTTTCAAAAATTCAGTGAGAATATGTATTGCATTAACTGCAGTTAATGTTTATTACAGCTACTCAGCTACTTATTTGTTTAGATTACTTCCACAGCAGTACAGTTTTGTAATCCTTGTGAATATCACAAAGAGAAAAAAAATCCACGTTTCTGATGCACTATAGAAATGCTAAACATTTAGAAAACAAAGCATACTATGGAATAGTTCCTGTAATATATGTGGCCATCAAGTGGACTTCAAAAATACCCATTTAGCCAAACTACTTTTTCTACCTTAACTGGGGTTTTTTTGTTTGTTTGTTTATTTTGTGGTTGGGTTTTCTTAATCTTCTAATGGTCCCGTAGTTCTAGCAAGCTAGTCATCTGAGATTGGTGATGGATGGATGGATGGATGGATGGATGGATGGATGGATGGATGGATGGATGGATGTAAAAGAATTTCACAAATCATGATCATATTTCATGTACTATTTTGTTAGGAAAACTATTCTTTTGCTCAATAAGCATCGAAAAAAGCAACTTGCTGATATATATATTATTGGGAGACACAATGACATATATACACTATCACTTCCACAAACTTCTCTGGCAAAAACTAATGTATTTCTATCTTGTATTACCACTATCGAACATCTTGATTAAATTAAACATGAAATACAACACACGTGTCTTAATGTACATACTCTGGTTGTGAGGCTTTTGTTTCATAAGCCGTCTTTCTTCTGAGATGTATCCATTTAGGTCATGACTAGATAGAGATTAAGTGGGGATTCATTCAGGTTAAGTCATTCAGTAGAAACTCCCCAGATATTCAGCTTCATGGTTCTGGCATGTCAGTGTTTTCCCTTCTAAGTGGTCTTATAGAAGACTGAGAGACAGAAGTTTTCATGGCTCCATTTGGACAATTCAAAGTCACAAAATGAAGTTCGTAAGCAAAATACGTCCTAGAAAGCTGCAGTGAAGGAAACTGATTTCATGTCATCTAAAGACCTATGATTTGGACGACAGAGAGAGAGAGAGAGAGAAAAAAAAAGGCAGGAAAAATTTCTTTCCTCCTATTGTATGAGAGCAGTTTTTTCTCATTATGCTCCCTCTGGCTGTTGATTCTGCCTGCCAATACACTGCTGGTTTATCCTGTATTCCTTTTTAACAACATGTCATCCTTCTTGTCTGGTTTCCATTTTCCCCATTAATAGGAACAGGAGAATAAAACCATGCAAAAACCAAACCCTAAGCAAGTACATCTATAAATTGGCTCGGAAAATAAACAAAACCAAATTCCAAGTAGAAACTAACAACATTGTAATGTCATGTTACCCCAAAATACTGACTACAAAATGAGACAGCGTGACAAATGGAAGTCACGAAGTTAAATATATTTATGATCCTTGAGAAAGTAAAGCTGTGTAGTAGTGGTGTCTTTTAGAAAATCTTGGGTTTGGAAAATAATGAAATTTTTGTTTTAAATGGTTACCTTATCCTGAACTGGATATCGAAGACTAGAGGAGTACGTGCTCCTACAGCTTTAATTGGAGAATCAGACAAAGTAATAAGAAATATTTTTTTCCTACTGCAGAGGCCCACCAGGTTACCCTTCACACAGATCAAGTTAAGCATGCAGTCGGGTTTTTCAGAATATGAGAGTAGATGAATAGTTTCATTTTAAGGATACAAGCAACAGTACAATTTATTATACATTTCTGAAAAGCTCAGATTTCAATGCTCCTGTGGCAAGCATTTGAATGTTTGGTGTTGGAGCAGATGGAACGTTTTATAGCAAGGCTTTAATTCTCCATCCAAAAGGCATTGCTTTTTCTTCTGGTCAAAGGTGAATTTATTCCCTCTGCTAGCTCTGTCCTGGGGCTCTCCCTAAGCAAGCTCTGTCAACTGTGCTATGCTTCTGCCAAATTACATGATGATTTTGTCATGTGGGCTTAATATTCCCCAGTGGCTCACTTTTAATCAAATGCATAAAAGCGAAGCGTTGTTGAACAGCGCAGTAACAAAATCAACCGCTTTAGAAAGATACAAAGGAAGCACAGTTGTGTTTTAAACTTTGTGCACATGCCACTGTGAAAAACCTGCCACACCTCAGAAACGCAGGTACTACAGACAGCAACTCACACTTACAACTGCCTTTAAATTTGTAACATTTCTCACTGTAATAATAGGAAATATGATTCATATTGGATATTATACGGTGGAGCAAGGGATTGAGTTCATATGGGTGAACTTTAGGGCTGCTATCTCATACGTATTCCAACAACATCCAACTATCTTATACAAACTTCAGGATAACGTTTTAAAAGCCAATGGCAGAGGCAAGAGATGGTTCAGGCCAGAGAATTCAGCTTCTGCTGAGGGATCATGCGTGTTTTACAACATATTAATATTATACAGTAATGAATCTGTTCTAACTGGCTATCTCACTGAATACATGTGTAGACTCATTTTGTGCTTTGCTACAGCAGTGCCTGCCATGCTTGTGTAGGAACAATGTCTTACCCTTTACAGAGGATCATAAATAAAACAAAATAAAACAAAATAACATACAAGAATTCAAAGACCATTTCTAGGTTAGCAGATGGTTTATAGATGGATAGTGGCAACCCTGCAGAGAGAAACAGTTGATGCTGACAACACGTGTCCATAATATACACCTTTCAAGGCTTTTTATTTCAGATTAACTCTAGTCTGGCCCTCTGGACTGAATGCCCATTTGCAGCTGGAGTGCATTAGTTACACTCCTGGAGTGTGCTAAATCTTCCAAATCTGAATCCTAGTTTCATCTGAAAGGAATCAAGTTGAGGCACTGCAAAAGCTCCACATGACATCAACCAAAGCTCAATAAGAAAGAAAGAAAGAAAAATACGCACTTCAAAAGCATGCTCTTGATTCAAACTAACACACTAACAAAGATGTGTCCTGAAAATACATGTACATATCTCAGCCCACACGCATATGCACATAAACATGTATGTATATTACTAACATCAAAACCCCCAAAACATTTCTACCATTAAACGGTGGATTTAATTTATCTGTTTTCTTTATGAGTTCATTTTCTTTGTTTACTACAAACCAGCACAGCTCTATCAGGATTAATTTGCTCAGTATTTTTTTTTAAACTTCAGTCCAATTAAATTTTAAAAGCTTCTAATGAACCTTATCATACAATTTTTTCCTCCATTAAAATTTGATCTCAAAATAGCAATTCAATAATTTGAAACTAGTTAAAATTGGTCATTAGCTTGGAATTCTGACTACTGAATTAGATATTGCACTTGTAAAATAAATGTTGCATGTTAAACAAGTTGGTGTTCTGTAATGCCACTTAGCTTATCAGGGAAACTATCTGTAAGTATTTAGCCTACAGTCTTGCTAAATACACCAGTTGATTTGCCTTGGCAATACTGTCTCCATGTAAATAACAAGTGTGCTTTACTTCTCAGCAGCAAGGGAAAAATTAGCTTTAAATCATGATTCTTTGATTCTACAACAATAAACTTGAAGATGAATGCATGGAACTACTCATTTAGAAATACGAAAGCCCAAACCCACAAAACATTCTGTTATTACTGAAAAGACTGAGAAACATAATTTTTCTCATATAAGGATAGGGGAAGGAGGGCTTCTGTATTTATTTATTCACAGTCACACAACAGCAAAGTTAGAAGACACAATTTAGGGAGATAATATGCCTGGTATTTAAGATTTCTGTGTTAGTTTAGAAGACCCTTTGCTCAATTACAACCAGCAAATATTTGGATTTCTTTTTAAACTCGGGTGTATTGCTCATTTCCCAGCAGACAGTTTTCAGTAAGCATCTAGGGTACTTAGTAACTGAAAAGTATTGCATTTTTAAGTCTGCTCTGTTGCTCAGGGTTTTACATAGCACAACGTGTGAACACATCTCCTTTGCTTTATTTTTTTGCCTACTCAGTAGTGTATGTTCAGTACATCCATGACTTTACTTTGCAGAATGAAAAATGTACTTGCAATGTGCTATAGTGGGCACTCCAGAAAGCACCTTCTTCTTAAAGACTGCAGCACATAGCCACGTTTTATAGAAAACAATTTGGTTTATCCCTAAGGAGTTCAGTTGGCTGCTGCAGAGTAAGGCTATGTCTTACTAGGATGTCTTCAATTGAGTATCTCGGAAAAATCAGGACCTGGCTTTGAATTCTCTGATACTCTGCTATCTTAAAATAGCTTGTATTTCCCCCTGTACTACAGATTGTGTACTTCACAATGGTATTTATACATGTATCCCAATTTATATTGCAGTAGCCGAATATTTTAGGCACTTAGATGCTCTGATATTTCAGATGCTCAGAATATTTTGATGTTTACAGCAATCAATGACAAGTGGGATATGTTGATAGGGTGAGCACCAGCTTTGAAAAGCTCCTGTCCACAGTACAAGTCCACAAGTCTCTTCGGCTGACAGCATTGTTGGGAATGAAGGCAGTTGTTTTCAACATGGAAAACGTTGTCCACAAAGTTCTGAATGAAGAATTGTACTGAAAATGCATTTTTTACGTATACCAAAGGAGCAGAACAATGGCAAAAGCTAACATTTAAAATGCAAAGCAGCTAGTGTTGTGTGACACAGTGTGAGATATATCTCAAAGTCTTAAGGCTGACTAATTGAATTGCCATTGATAAGATGTCACTTAAAGAGACATCTCTGCCGTGAAACATGGGTTTGCTGTAAATGACCTGTCATTAGAGCCATGGGTAATGTCCGTGTCCAGACTGAAAAATATTGTAGCTCCCAGCAATATGCTCAGTAGGAGTTAAAACAGCAAGAATGCTAAGAAGTCAGTGTACACGAACCACCAGAGAATTCTGCCTCAGGTGCTACGTTAATTTACTTGTTGGCATACATTAATTGAAACCAATCAATAAGGCTGGTGGTACAACAGAGGGAATGCAAAAGAAGCAATCGATTGCCACACTTACTCATTTTAAACTTGGAAAACAGGAATAATTTAGTCTAAGATTTTTCATTTCTGTCAATACAGATAATGGGATTGCTTATTTATTTTCTATTCTTTCAGCACTAATTATAATAACTATGATGTCTTTCAACATCCCTCATGTAAACCCCAGTATTCTGATTAGCAGCTGTTAACTTGCCTATAATGAGAGTGACTTCTTTCAACTGAGAAGTTAGAAATTATATGTTTTTGCTGTTACAAAAAGTGCTCATCATTTTGTCACACTGAAAACAATTATATATTTTAATAATTATAAACTCAAAGTCAATTTGATTTTTCCATTTGTGGTATACTAGCTTTTCAAATTTTTCATTCTTGAAGATAAATATTTCAATTGTTCATGAAGCACAGAAAGAGCTGAGACTGGTTTTTTGAAATTTTATTTGCATTAAATTTGCTTAATATATTCATTCTATATGTCTAGTGTTGACTGGTACACGTTTTAATTTTTAATCTAGGTTGCTCTGTCTTTTTTCCCTTTTTTTCCTTTTTTTTTCTGTCATCTTATTTTCTACAATTCTGTGACCTCCAGCAGTCAGATCTCAAGGCCACAGCACTTAAAAAAAATTAAGTAGGACAATTTCTTCATAAGTGGAGAAATGCAATTATCACCCTCTTTTCATGAAAACTGTTCTTCTTTATTGATCTGTTTCCAGAGAGATAATGGAAATCAGCAAACTGTTATTCATAACCGCTTTGCACAAGGAATGGGCATTTACATCATGGTAAACATGGTGCCAGACACTATCATTACGTCTTTGGTGGCACTGAGTTCTCAAAATTTGTCCATAAATGAACAAAATCTAAGAATTTAGCCTCTGTCAAACACGTAACACATCCTTCTCCATCTGTGACAGCACTACTTTTCTTCTGATCACGCTCAAAGCCATATGAGTTCTCACTGGCATGTCTTAATTTTTCGGGGTCTGTTGGACTGCACATAACAGTGTGTTCAGTTCAACCTCCAGACAAAGAAGGGGATCTGCAATTGTTGTCCTTGGGCACAGGTAGTTGTACAGATTTGTGTCAGGTTTGATGATGGCAAACTGACTCAGTAACAGTGTTTGCCGTGGTTGTGGGTAAGCGTAGGCAAGGCATGAAAGATGCTATACAGAGAAAAAGAAAAAAAAAGAACAAATTTGCCCATACTGATTAGTGGGCAGGATGTTTATGAGGGGATTGCCCACACCTGGCAGATTTTTCCCACACTGACATGTTTTGCTTTTAAGTGAACTGAACCATCCAGCTAAAATTTCTGTGTATATACATTTGCCTCCAGACTCTTGCTTAATCCGATTCTAACATATCAGTTCTACAGGATTATTTTCTAATGCAGTCTAATTACTTTTAATTCTTGGAGGAAAAAAACAAAGCACCAAAAAAACCCACAACAAAACAAATTAAAAACCAACTCACAACTATTAGCTTTTCATTAGACTGAAGATTCCATAACCTTGCAGATGTTACTTTTACCACAGACTGGGAGTATTAGTGAGTACTAGAAGTGTATGCAGTGAGGGGGGTCTTGTTGCTAGACAAGCCTGAGAGCAAAATGGCAATTAACATCCAACTGGAAACCAGATTTTTTCTGTAAACTCAAGTAAGTTTACTGCAGGCCTTTTGAATTACCTTGATACTAATGTGGCAGAGATTTGTGAAACACTGAGGAACAGTAGCAGCCTCGCTTAGGCCTTTTCCATGACAGTGCTGTACATCAGCAGGGAATTATGGATTATACATTTTTTAACAGGAGTTCTTCGGCCACAGGTTAATTAAATTCCCAGAAAGGAGAAAGTCCTGGGTGCCAATTAGTACATAATGGGTGAGGCTGAAACCAAGAACTGAATCCCAGGTTACTGCCTCGGGAATTCAAAGTTACGTTGAAGCTCATTTTCTCTCCCTCATATTCCCTAAATCTTATTCATGACTAACAATTTCAACAGTTTGAAGTAGTTTGATCTTTTTATTTTGAAACCTGTAAGGAACAATCCTGAAATCTCCTGGAATTGAGATGTACAGACCATAATTATAGAGGTGGAAGTACATAGTTCCATCTCAAACTTCATCTCTTTTTTTTTTTTTTGATCACTGGTAAAAGAAAAGTTTCTATGGCAGGCAAAAGAAGCATAATATTCTACATCAGACTGCACAAAATTTTTGCCATTTATTTGCAGCTACAACAGAGGATTCAGAGCCAGCTGTTAAATATGTCTATTAAAGTAAAAAAATCACCTTTATGTATTTTGCACTGCTCATTTAAAATACTAAGAATGAATGATAACAGCTAAAGACATACTAATTCTCCTTTCTTCTGGTAATAAAGGCTAAATACTTCTCATTTTATTCAGTCCCACATAGTTGATCAAACCCAGAACTAAAATTATTTCATAAGACTTCTTTTATTGAAATGGAGAGATTTAGTAGCTGCATTTGTGAGGAACAGAGCAACAGTCAATTCATGGACTTGTTTCAAGACAGTAAATCTAGGGAATGTTCTCACATTTTCAGGAATTACTACAGATAGCCTTCCCTCCCTTTGAAAATTGTGCCATTCAGCTTCTTCTGGAAAATGTAATAGGTGGGCCCTGGGGATGACTGCAATGAAAAACTTGTGCTATGAAACCTCCTTCCCTAAAGATTCAGGTCTTAAATCCCTTCTCCAGTTCTATTACAACAGTGCCAGTTACAATTCATTCCCCTTCCTTCTAGTCACTGTGGAAAATGGTGCACATCATCAAGTCAACTCCACGTTTCCCAATTTCCCACCAGCACATGCCAAAGTTGCTCACAAGGACAAACTAGGAAAGGATCTGGGATTGACCTGGAGCGGCTTGCTTCTCATTAGCCAAGAAGCACACACTGTTCAGTCATTCAGTAAGACTAGAAAAATAGAGAAATATTGTGGTAATGTGGACATTAATTTGGGTCTCCCTCTTCTGCTCTGCTACTTGTAGGAACTTAGATATTTTTGAGACTTCAACCTCTCTAGCAAATTGAACTGAAGAGTCAGATAGCAGATTCCAAGATTAGCTACAGAGAACAACTGTCATTGTAATTGCTCAAATACTTTGTCTTCACCTGCTTGAAGCATGTGAGAAGAGGAAAATGTAAAATGATTCCAGTTACAGGTACTAGACCCCACCTATGTTGGCCAACACCACTGTGAAGCTCAGCCTGAGGAACAGGCTGATTGAGTCACCTCCTCTCAGACAAGTTTCATCTTAAAGACTCCGGCTTTATCAAATTCGTATTCAACAAAATAACTTTGCTAAGAAGCAAGCAGAATGCATGTTACCCTGACCTGTTAGGACACCTAAGATAAACAACAATAAAAGAACAGATTTCTTACCAAAAGGAGATTAAATGGACAGACAGGGGGCAAAAGCGTAATAATAATATTATTAAGTCCTTACTGTAGCAGCACTTGTCCAAGTTATCCTTGCTAAAAAAAAACCCAAAAAACCAACAACAAACCACTGGCAGCTTTGTAAAGAGATGACAAAGGCCAGAATGCATTCCGAGTTCTTCAGCTGTATTTTTTTTCCTTTTTCTTTTAATATACAATAATTCATTAAAATCTCACTTGAGAGGGAAAAGCGTCCTATGAGCAAGTGTGCTGTTTCTGTAGGACATATAATGCTTGAGTATCCTCAGCCTAATGTCTCAAGTTTACATTCAAAGATCCACTTTTAAAGCATTGCATAAATGGCTTCACAATTTAATTAAAGGCTTATAAGCTTTATTGAATGGACTCTTCAGCGCGCTCTGCTCACCAGCTTATGACTACAAAGACATTATTTAGGGAACATTAACATCAATCTTTCATTTGAATCAAAACTTATAATTTTAAACTTTTAGAGGCAACTTATCTTCCACATAAAATTACAAACAAAAAGTGGATCTCAAACACGATGTAAAATAACTGCCTATCAATCTTTCCTACCAGACCTTCCACATTCATACTATCTTAGCCTGCAGATCCAATTATCCTCCAACATTTGCTGCTCAACCATGCTGAGATTATTCACCAGCCCTCCAGTTACACTGCAATAAGAGGTCTGTAGGTGCATTTACACTCAGAGAAATAAGCTATAAATGCTAGGATTGTCATGGTATCTTTTTGAGTTACATGCAGGGCCATAAACTGTAAAATAATGAATAAGGCTATTTCCAGCTGCTTTATCCATTCATTTGCATTACATTTGGACTTGCTAATTTTAAAAAAAACTAGGTGCAACACACCTTCAAGATGATACAACCCTTGACCCAAAGGCCTTACAAATAGAAGTACTAATATCACATGGAAGATATTTCCTCCTGTGCCCAGAGAGCCGAAGCTCCAACATGGATATGTGATTACCCTCCGTAAAGGCAATCTCAGCTCCTTCTCATGACTTTTTTTTTTTAAGCTTAGCATTTTAAGAAAGTAATCATACAAGCTGAAACTGCATTGACCTGAAAGATTATGTTCTGCACAAATTTGGCAGACTTTCGGATTCCCAGCAAAAACTTTAACAGCAGATTAATGATAAAAATGATTTCTGATACTCCAGTCCTTATGGTCTTTGCGCACTGCAGTAGTTGTACATCATGGCAAAACAAAGCCCTCTGCCACAGGACATCAGTGTACATTGCCAAAAATGTCAGAACCACAGTTTTCAGCCCAAAGCTGCAACTACTTGAACTGCAGGAGTCATTTCATTAGCTGACAGCTGCAATAAGCTGTTCTTTCTCTATATGGAGAAGCTACTGGTGGGAGGTACAATTCACACAGGCAGATTCCATAAATCATGTACCACTTAAAGAAAAAGAAACTTAAGGAAACATTCACAAAGCACTGTGCAATACCTTTACTAGTTATTATCTTTATGTTCATGCCTTAAAAGTTGGTATTTCAAAAGCCCAGAATAAACTTTAAAGACATGAGCCAAATTCAGGAACATTCGAACTTTTTGTTCCCATTTGTACTGTTTTTGCTGATCTAGAGAATCTAGGCCTTGGTTTTCTTGATGATCTATTTCTAGTGAATATATTCCTGCTGACCTAGAAAAAACAAAATTAGGTTCTTTAGTTACAGGTTGAAACCACCATGCTGGTGTTTATTTACTGTGTTACTACTATGTAAGATAAAAAAAAAATTGTAACATGCGTAATTAGCTGCAAGAGATACTAACATTTCAGAAACATTAGGTATTAGGAAAATACAGCATATTATTGAAGGCATTAACATACATATACATTTTTGAGTCTTTAATGCCGTGATAACGTTTAGTCTCCAACTGTCTAAGGAAAGCTGGAGACGGATATTAGTCATGAAGGTGTGGGAAGAGGCTTCAGTGTCACAAATGAGTGTTTGCCAGCCACTGCTGAGCCAGGCAAGTAACAGGCCTTCAGATCTACCTCTTCAAATGCTTTATGTATTATTCAAGCACTTTTCATGGTAACAACTGAAAATTGCTGGTGGGTAATAATGCAACTGTACACCCAGCTTTGTTTTTTTCTTTAAAACCACATTTCATTCATTATATGAACCTAAACCAGATGTACATTCTCCATTCTCATAGCAAATCTCCTCTATTTTTTATCAGTAGCTTATTGCTAAACAAACAGAAATGCTATGTTTGAACAAATAAAACATTAATAGAAAAATGGGGTTTGTAATTCTTGATATTGCCTTTCCTGAGCTCCTTTTTAATATATTTTTTTTTATTACATAGTCTTACACAAATAATTACACAGCTTGTTGTTTTGGGTGTGTTTTTTTGGTTTTGTTATGTTTGTTTGTTCAATCTAGAAGCACACTGAAAAGGATCGATACGGGCATTTTACTCCTAAACTGCAGTCACTCTACTCTAGATGAATAGTACAAACTAATTAAAAAGCTACTACTGTTGAAGCAGAGTCTTGGAGAAGGGTGCCACACCCCTGTGACAGGTGCTGTCGCACCCCCAGAGTATTCCCTAGCACCAAGGACTCTCGAACAAACCAGAGCAAAACAGGCACCTTACTCCTGCACTCCAGCAATGGCTCCAGCCAGTATGTGGCCCAGGTGGAGCAGCATTTAAGTTGTTTTAGCTTCCTATAGAAGCAGCTCTTCAAGTTTTTGAGCCATTTTAAGAAGTCATGGAGAAGAAGAAACATACATTGCCAAGGCTATGTATTTCCATCACTTTTCTCCAGAATTACTGATGAGAAGAGTATCTGTTCCACTAGAGGGAGGAGCAGGCTCAGGAACTGAATTTTCAACTAGTGATCCAGTGCCATCCAGAACAACAGCCTCATTCCAATGTGAAGGATGGTCTGTTGTCAGAAAGTGCTGAAAAGGCAAAACTGGAACAGGAAGTTTTGTAACAACACAATAAAAATAAAAAAAAAATGAAAAGGAAGAATCTCACCTGAGGTACATTTAATTTTCTTATTTTGTTCCTGTTTATCTTGAAAAACTGATGTGGGCTTAGTTACAAATCATGTCTTTCATGTTATATTTAGATTTCTAGATCATGTTTTTCTTTGACAGAAGGACAAAGCTACCTGGAACAGAGCAGCAATTAGTAGCTTATCTGCTCTCTTCTAAGATATTAATATTTCTAATTCTGTGTTTTTACCTGATATATAGTTGAGATAGAACAGACCTAGAGATTTCAAAGGTTCAATTTTTCCCTAAGAAAACTCAAGAACTACAAAGCCCCCACATCAGAGTTTCTATCTGTTCACCTGCATATGCCAACTCACTGCCATGAAAAGATTAAGGTCATTCACTACTGAAATTATTTTTAGAGACTTTGGTTGGGTCAAGTCCAGTGACTATTTAGTGCAGCACAAAGGAAACAAAGGAGCAGCTGTATCTTGTGCAGACAAGCAAGGCTACAAGGAGACGTGGCATTAGTCCAACCTATTCATCTTACCTGCCAGAGAATAGTTGTACCAGAAAAGGAGGACGTTCAAGGAAGAGCTGGAACCTGCCTCGCATTCCTTTCCTCCTCCCCCTCTGCAACAGTGCTCAGACTGATGTACAGCCTCTGTAATGGCATCCACACAAGTAACATATACAATACTCAGCACGGCGGTATATTACTGTCTTCTGGTTGGGTTTGACCAGCAGCTGTCACAATCAAATTTCTCACTGATGACCGAGAGACAGGCTGAAAACAGACAAACCCTCTCTGTGTTGGATAATCAGTCTAGACAAGACTCCAACAAAGAGGAGTGCTGTATTCAGAAAGGAAGGTGCAGTTAACTGTTGGTTCCTAACTCCTCAGGCAATCATTTTTGTAATGTTTTAGCATACGTCCCTAGAAAGTCTTGTCTCTTACAGAGCTTTTACTGTAGCACATTCCATCAGACCAGAAAGACCATTATCTACAGAGCTTGACAAATTTCTGTTTATCCTTGACCAAAGACATTAAACTCCCTGGATATTGAGACAGAAGCCTTGAACTTCATGGGATGCAAAGAGTAGGGTCAATATGCTCATGGCAGCCCCAGCAGGAAATGTGCTGTGTTATTTTATATTGTCTAGTTATACTAAATATTTAGTCTTGCATGCTTCTCCTTACTGTAGCCCAACCAAGAATCAATGAAAATCTGAGTAACTGAGGTCAGCTGAAATTTTTCTACCTTGCCAGAGAAGCATGAGGGTTTGGACCGTTCTCCCAAGCAATATGTTATATTGTAGTAAGAATAAATCCAGAAAGAATTTTAGAGTCATCAGTGATCATCTTAGCAGAAAACAGCAGTACTGCCTTGTACCAAAGTGCAATACATATTTATTGCTGGTCTTTCTTATAGGTTATTCCTGACATCAGGATAAGAAGACGTGTGTAGTCTGGGATTAAAAATGCATTGCGAAGTCATACAGAGGTCAGTGAGAAGAAATTTGCATTATTCTGCCATTCCTAAAATACACAGATTTTCCTTCTGAATATCTTGATCTGTGATGAGAAGCAGATGAGCAGAAGAGCTGTAGGATTCACACTTGGTTCCTGTTGTCAGAAAAACCATTGTGAATATCACCCACATCCACCTATGGCTGGGCTCTCTCTGGATCAATGCCAGGTTACGGCCACTGCCTCTTTTGATCTCTGTCGATTAGCACAGAACTTGTGGTCTCGTTAGTCAGAGCTGGGTGATGCTGGGCATAGAGGGCACTTGAGCAACAGCAGATTATGAACTATGCAGCCTTACAAAAAGTACCACACTAAAACTGAGGCAATTTTCTTTGCAGTATTCTGCATATCTTGACATAAATCAAGATCAGTTTCACCTGGTTTCATCTTTTAAAGTGCTGCTTATCGCTGTGAGCTGCATAAAGTGAAATAATTTCATTGGCACAAAATCAATGGGAATAGGTACAAGAGAAATATTGTATTTGCACTTGAAGTTATTTATCAAGTGAAGTGAATGCATACCCATTATGACTTTTCCCAAAATAACCAAGGAAGGGTTGCTTTCCATCAGTGAAAAATTAGGAAGCCACTTTGAGCCCGTAGGCACTTTTCCCTTACAAATATATATCTGTGACCTCACATAATAAATAAGAGATTTACTCTAATGGCAGTAGAAATCTAGTCTAGCAGATTTAAGATAGCCTTTCCTGAAAAACAGGTTGCAATATTTAACAATATTTAAAACACATTTTTTTTCGGAAATACAGTTGTGAACTATGTTGTCAATGTGAATGGACTATTTATTGTGTAGTTGCACATTGGTTGCGTCACACATGAACTTAAGGAATGATATTGAGAGAGGAGTTATGGCCTCGAGAGAAAATCATTCAGACCACCTACTTCAAATTTGTCCTAGCAAAGATTTTGAAAGAATTAATACTTATTTGAAAAAAAAGTTCACAATCAGGATGGTTGTTCATTTTATGAACATAATGTGAGAAATTTTAAAAAAATAGAAATCACACATTGGCAATCTACATGCAAACACAAGCAAAAATATTTTAATTACATAAACTACTGATAGAAACATAACTCCCATCCCTAATCAAGTAAGGTTGAATGTAATGATATTAAAGTATGGCAAGGCATGAAAATGTCTGTCCTTCTCTTAGCCATTTACGCTTAGTACATTTTATTAGTTACCAGAACTTTTAAGATGAAAAAAAACACACTATGTCAAAACATGTCCCAGAGCTAAACTTTGCACATTATACCTTACAAAACTTTCAGTCTTGAAATGTGTATGTATTCCTCAAGTTGAAATGTTTTGGACAGAGCTCTGTTCTTTTGATTAAAGTATTTTTAGATCTCTTTCAGCTGAAATAATGCTTCAAGGTAGACACATACCACTTACACTACGTGTGGTTGAGGAACTAGAAAATTAAAATCCTGGTTTGGGTAATGTGTCAAACACAACTCAGATGATGTAATATTCTTCATTCCACCATGGCTGTAAAATTTTGGAAAATGTACTCATTTCCCCTTAGAAGGGGACTGCTTCTTAATTTTGCTTAGCATTTAGTCATTGTCATTATTTAGATACATATTATTCATATGGTGGTCCTCTCCTAACCAGGGCTGTTTCCTGAGATAAGGTTTACTAACACACACGGGCTGTGGGTTACTCCAAAATATACTTCAGTAAACTGAGATAAAATTAACTTGCAGTGTCAGATCTCCACGCAAGATGAAGAATATTTGGACCCTGTAATTCCTTCTGCCATACTTTCCATTCTCTCATTCCTCTCCTGTTTCACCAAGAGGAAGTGTTCCTATCTTTGCATAACAGAATGTAGATAGTTCAAAAGCATGCCTTGCTTTCATCCATATACAGCACACCCAATCTATAAAGTTATTTGAAATAGTTTTTTCAGCTCTTCATTTTGTCACTGTGGGCAGCCAAACTCGATTACAATGCCATGATACTGGAAACAGTGATACAATTTAACTTTTCTTAGGCCCTATGGGGGAAATGTTCTCAATAACAGCTTTTTTCTTATTTCGAAAAACATTCAAAGGGTTATTAGCCAAAAATACTTAGCTGCATCAGAGGCTTATCTGAGGACTGAAGTTGGCTTTATTTTATTTAAATATTTCAGTTAGAATTGTTTGCAGTCCTGTCTGCCTTCAGACAACTTGTTTAATTTTCTTGTTAGATTTTTAACACAGAAAGAAATTTTTGTTTCAGTTGTCAGCTATAAAAACTCACATATGGGTTCAAAGATTCAAGTCATATCCTTAAATGCATTTATCACTAACAAAATTCTTGACACAAGTGGGGTGGATTTGAGGCATAAACTTGCAGAATAATTTAACTGAGTCACAGCCACCACTGGTGACAAATGAGAGTAAAAAAAAGCATTTGACTTTCACGTAATAATTTGGGTGTGGCAGGAATTGCAGTTAGAAGAAGTATAGTAAATTTGGAAAGTTTTATAAGGAATCAAAATGCATTTCCAACACTTTCATCCAGCTGTTCTGAGTAAAATCCTACTCTAAAGTATTTGCATTCTTGGAACAAGAGGAAGTTACAAACACTGCTGCAATTTGTTTAGATTTCCATATTTGCCAGGGGCGGCACCATATGCATCAAATCTCCTCCTGTAGTGAGGTGATCTGTGCTTACATGTTTATTGTTTCAGAGGATCACTTTACCTTTCATGTTCAGGTTTTTTTTGTGCTTTCTGACACTAATTTATTTGGAGTGCAGAAATCTTAATGAAGACTGAAGAAGTTCCTTAAGCCTTGGGTTTTCTTCTAGAATGTACTGCAGGGCACTCAAAAGTGTGAATACAGCAACTTAATGCATGTATGCTCACAGGCAGTGTCTTGCATTAACAAAATTTCTTCCATTACCTTTCTACAGTTACTTTTAGAAAGAAAGGAGCTAAAAAAAACAAACAAAAAAAATTAAAATAAACCAAATGTTTAATTGACAATCATGTCTGATGTCAAACAGACACATAAAATACTAGAAGCATCGAACTGTGATATATCACATAGTCAAATATGGTTCTTTTGAATATAGAGTCACCTTTATAGCAAACTTGCTAGTGTGAAAAAATCATCATTGTTGGCAAGTGAATCCTAAATTAACAAATTAGTCAAATTCTTTCTAATGTCATTTTTAGGAGCGGAACAGATTTATTGTTATGGGGAATAATAAAGATGCACATTTAAGTTCATTCTTCGTGCCTCCTCATTTCTTCTGTTATGCAGGGGCTCTGAGAGGGAAATCCAGAGCATGCAATGGAATTTATGCAGAATTACTTCCCCTAAATTGAAGAAAGTGATATAGAAAAAGCTACATTCTAATTGCTACTTAAGGTGTTCTTTTCTTCAGCCTGAAAATTTCTCAGGAGGGAAGCGGATGAAGCAAAACTTCCTCAGCTAAGGAACTCAGATTAACCCCACAGCAACAGAGAATCAGGATGAAAGGACTTTGAACTCAGTGACACTGAGTCAAAGGAAGCCCTGTGCTCTGAGCCAGGTGAAGACCCAGGCAACATGAACTACAATAAAAACCACGGTAGCTACTTTACTTCAAAATACTGAGGAGAAAAAGAAGGAATGATATATTGTGAGGGAATTGTTTCATTTGGAAGTAGGGGACCTCAATTCCACTCTTGCCAGAAGTTCAGGTCTCATGATTCTACTCAGGTCTCTGATACCTTCTCAGCCCTAACTTAAACTATTCAATGTTGTGGTTCAAGGAAGCTTCAAGGAAGACAGGCTCCACCCCTGCTCTGCCACGCTGGAAGGAGGAAAGGATGACTTTTGGGGCCCAAATAGCACATAAGAAAAGTCTGTGGCCTGAAAACTCAAGCACTTGACTGAATATAAGACTCTCTGGGCTCTGGTTCCAACTCCTTAGACCAACTTCTAACATTATAACCACATGATATTTGTCTGAAGCCAGTTGTATTACTGAGAAGTCATACCAGAACTAGAAATATCTCCCCTCAGCTGGGGACAACCAGTAGGTTACCAATTCGCACTGCTGTTGCCTGCCAACTCATTTTCTCTCTTCTGCCACACTCATTTTGTTGGCACAAGGATCGACTTTGACGAACAAGAGATGAGTTGAGTATGGAAAGAAGACAAATACACTCAGTGTGCTCACTACTGACAAAGAGGAAAACCAGAAGACTCCTGGGGAAATAAATTTACCATATGAAAACATGACTTGACAAACCTGGAGCACAGACCTGGAAATGGCTAAGGAAAGATGGAAGGACTGTAAACAAACAAACCAAAATGCCCTTATGGAAGTCACACAGAGGGAGGCAGAAGGATGGTGGACACTTGGACCTCACTGTGGGTGAGGACAGAATGAGTAGAGAATTTTGGAGGACAGAGAGAGTTAATTGAGGCAAAGGATTGATGTGTCTGACAGACTATAAATTGGCAATGGTAAGAGAGGGCTAATGGGACTGATTATTAGAGGATGGATAGGGAATGAAAGATTTATGGACTGGGCAGTTTAGACAGAGAGAGTATTACAGGTGAAACATAGGATAATCTATTAAGTCTCTTGTAGGTTGGAGGAAACATTCCATTATGTGTTGGATAAGGATTACTTGAGTTTTATGAAACCTAATGGTGCTGCTTAACCTACATGCTCAAGGTATGTGTACTTGCTTTATAATTCTTTCAATGGCTCTAGGGTTATTCATTTTCCCTCTCCTTTCTACAACTGTTTTTTTTTTTTATTTTAAGGCTATCCTATTATAATTGCTGAGGAGGACACACAGTGAGTCTCTTGATATTTCTGTTGTATGATGTATCTCCCTTTGATGAACCTAGAAATTTGAAAGTATCTAAACTTTTCTTGGAGAGGCCATTTTCCCTACAATACAGGCAAGTATATGTGCAAATCCACTCAAATTGATCAAGTTATGGTGTTATGGAACACTGAAAGAGATGGAAAAAACATTAGACCATAAGCTTCTCCTGAGTCTAGAACTAAATGCTGAGCTCATATTTCCACAGGGCTTGCCTAATGCATGTTAAAACAAAGTGTTCACAAATAATGTTCCCAAGAAACCTGAGTATTTATATGCAATTATTGTAGTATTTTCCTCTAGAGAAAAGATCAAAATGTGTAAAGTTCCTGATCTTCTATTTTAACAAATATTCTAAACCACAGAAAAGGTCATCTGAAGAAAATATAAAGGTGGAAAAAATAAAATTTAAGCCCACTATTAAATTCTTCATCTTTTTCTTTTACAAGCACAGGTTTGTAGCCTCTGATGGTTTAACACATTACACATACAACTTCTGTAACCTGCTATTTGAGAGTCCATGTCTGCCTCTAAGCGAAGCAACAAGAGATTGCTACATGAATCTGAGAGGAAATGCAAATGGGCAAATCCAAAATTTGGGCAAACAAAAAATCACAGTTTCCTACTCAAGGACCCAAGGACTCGTTTGCTTGCCAGCTGATCCCACCCAGAGGCATCACAGTCCATGGAATTCCTCTCACATAAAAGGTCATGCAAATAATGAATCCCTTCCTTCCTCCAACCTTCTTTTTTTTTTTTTCTCTCCTTTTTTACACACTTACCTGTTGAACTATACAAGTCTGCTAAAGTCATACCTAACCATATGCAACAGCAAACAAGTCAGGGAAACCCAGACAGAAGAAGGCAGACTTCTCAACTCTCAGTTCTACTTAATATTTTACACATGAGTAAAGCATATTGCATTTGCTCCTCTGCATACGTTGAAATTTCCTATGGTTTCCTCAAAAAAACCTGAGGCTCCTGCGACTAACACACGTTACTTAGAGTAAAGCTTAGTCACTTAGTTACTTAGGGTAAAGCTTAGAGTGAAGTTCAGATGTTCACATAATGCCTTGAAAAGTTACTTGAAGGAAATACTTTGTATGTATAAGGTCCATGGGGACTATGTTGCTTATTGTGGTCCAAATCCAATTACAGCAGAGACAATATGAAAAGTCCATAAAGTGAAAAAAACCCCAAACAACAAACAACAACACCCACCCACCACCCAACCACCCGCCCCTCCCCAAAATAAACAAGATAAAGGAAAGCAAGAGAACTCAAACAGCCTTCCATCTTATTAAGAATCTAGTTATCATTAAAAACCTATTGGGAGACTATGTCTAATAAACCTTTGTTTATGCCTTGATGAAGACACCTGTAGATGCCTCATGGCAAAATTGTTTGAGTCCTTCTCATATCTCCAATATTCAACTGGTCAGTATTCAATACTGAGGATTCAATATTATTCAGAAAAGCAAAGCGGAAAGGTTTGAATTTTCCTTTCACTAACTAAAAAGTCAATCATCACCAAACAAGCTGTTTCACGTTTCCACAATGGCCTCCTTTGTCTTCATGAGGATTCTTATGGAAATCAGTGTAGCTTCTAGATAAGTGTCAGCCATGGTACCAAAAATGCTTGAAGGAAGCTGTTATTGTAAGGACTTGGGACACAATTGCTACACAATTTTCACAAGTTTGTTCATGTTTGCTGAAAGACTGAAAAGCAATTAATTACTCGGGGAAGCATTAAAATAATTTTATTAGCGTTCTGTCTCCTTTCCTTGCCCCTAATCACCAAAAGCTACATCTCTTTCTACACTCTTACAGCCTGTTTACACCAGTGTAATGTCCCTGGAATGTACAGCAGTGCAAGATGAAAGTAGAAAACATGCACGCAGACAAATATAAAGTGAATGTAGAAAAGGAGCACATAGTAAAAGTAAGACATAATGTTTGGACATCAGCCTTATTACTCTATAATATAACAGGGCATTCTTAAGCTGTCTTGTCTGCAAACTGCATCCAACAAAGGCTTCTTTTTCCTTTAGTGAAGAAGGTGAACTTCATCTTAATAAGAAATCTTCTCAAATGCCAGTTCTTGCCTTTCAGGTGAACCTCAACATGTCTCTACACAAAATGATCTAGGGACAGAGAACTGTCCCTAGTATCCTCACATCTGTGAAGTACGGGTATGCCACAAAACATTTTTACCTCAAAATGAAATGCCTCTAAAGTTCCTCAATGTACTCAGAACAATCAGCAACTTAAAAATTTCCTTTTTATAACAAAAATGTGAAATCAAATTGAAAAACACCTTAACTCCATTTAAATCCTTTTTTGAGTCATCGATCATTAATTAACCTTCATACGCCCAATTCAACATAAGAAGAAAAAAAATTGTTAAATTAACACTTTACAAAATAAAAAAAATACGGATTCTGATTGTGCTATAGGTAAGTTTAATCGCATCCTGAATTTCGCGTATGTGTTTTGACCTTCTCTCTCCGTGTTATTTTTTTTTTTTGATACCTTCACACTCAGGTGCGGCAAACACTCCTGCTGCCGACCCTGCACTGAAGGAGCGGGTCGTGGCCGGGGGTGTCCGCCCGGTTCCCCCATCGGGGCGGCGGTACCCCCCAGCCGGCCGGCCCGAGCATCCTCCGCGGGGGCGCTGTCCTGCGGGGCGGGGGCGGCGCGGGGCTGCGGCACTGCCGCAGCAGGAGCAGCTGCTGCAGCGGAGGAGCTGGAGACGACCTCCCTCTCCCTTCTCCTTCTCCTCCTCCTCCTCCGCCGTGCTGGGGGCCCTCCATTGTGCGGGGCTGCGCATCCCCCTCCGAGCGCCGCAGCGCCCCCGCGTAGAGGGGCGCTCCCCCCGCCAAGGGCTGGAGGGCGCGCTGTCANNNGTCACAGCCCCCCCTCCCGCGCTGCGCTTACCATTTCTGAAGGTATTTATACACCTATATATATATACACACAGAAAGGCACAGACACATCCCCTCCACCTCCCGTCGAACTTCGCTCTCCGCCCCACCGGGGATCGGGCGCCGGCGGGGGCAGAGGAGGGCGCTTCCCCCGCAGCGCTGCTCCCCCGGCGGCGGCATCCCCGCCAGAAGGGAAAAGGTTACTGCAAGCGCGGCGAAAACAAAGCCGGCGAAGCTCGCCCCGGCTGCGGGGACCGCCCCGCCAGAAGTTGCGGTGCGGATCCCGCATCCCCCCCCGCCTCCGCCCCGCTCGGCGGCAGGACAGCCAGACAGGCACCCCGACATCGCCCTGGGGCCGGCGGGCATGGCGAGGGAACGCCGGCTGCTCAGCGGTCGAACTTCTTTGTTAATAACACCCGAGCCCAAGGGCGGCGGTAAGAGCGGGGAGCGCATCCCGCGGAGCCCCCGGCAACTTTTCCCGACCGCACGCACGCCGCCGGTACCCGCACAGAAACTTGTTGGACCGCTATCCCTGCGCGCTCGCGACTCTCGCATCCCTTCTCCCGCGGTGACCTCTCCCGGCGCCTCCAGGAAACTGTTGCCTTTTCCCGGTGCCGGTGCCCGGGCGCGGCAGAGCGGGGAGAGGCCACCCCCTCCCTGGCACCGGCAGCTACTCTGGTACTTGGGGGACTCACCCTCCGCGGTCAGAAGGCTCTCAGAAAACTAGCGGTTCCATCATCCAGGCAGTCGTTCCCAACTTTCCTTGCATAGAGCGAGGACAGAGCTCCGAGTATTTATGTGGAGAGAGAGAGAGAGAGAGAGAAAGAGAGAGAGAGAGAGAGAGAGAGAGGAAGAGCGCTGAAGTCGACAAGCCGCTCAGCAGACTTTTGAGTAAAAAAGGGAGGATGAAATCGGATTCTCCCAAGTTATCAGGACCCTGGGGGAAAAAAAAAAATCAAATCAAATCCTTCTCCGGCAGGGAATTCTTTCGGCCGCGCTGTCTGCGTTACTCTCCGGGCGCGGAGCGGGCGGCATTGCACACAAATAGAGCCCGGCAGCGGCCGCGATTGGCGGCGGCGGCGCCCCCCGGGTCCTACAGCCCCGGCGCCGGGCAGCGACAAAGCCGAGCGGCGGCTCCGGCTCCGGGGCGGGCACGGGCTGGGGGACGGGGCGGGGGGGGCCCCGGGGGGCGAGGCCCCCCTCATTGATTCGTTACCTCGCCTATTGTGATACATGTTGCTACGTTTAAGCGGGAGAAAGGCGCATTACGAAAGGATGTCGTGCCATCTCTCCCCTTTCACAGCTGCTCTTGCAGGGGGCTATTGTGCGGTCTGGTGAGAGAAATGTGTTTGATTTTTTAAAAACTGGGCTTTATTTGTCCACAAGCTCTTTTTTTTTTTTTCCTTTCCCTTCCATTTCAAAATTATCTGTCGTCTTCCCTAATAATTATGTAGTTGATACAGTAATCAATTATTCATTGAATTCCACTTACCTATGCTTTTTTCCCCTCAAGTTAAGGCTTTCCAAGGGCACATCTGCTCCTCTGTGAAAAGAGGGTAAACAAACATTCTTTAAGATTAAGCAACTTATTCCTAATAAAAAGAGAAAAAAAATCAGTTATCAGGATAAGTTTTCTCCATTACAGAATACAATTTATGATATTTATGGTATTTATGGTATTTAAAGTATGGTCCTTTTCTGGACGTAAGGAACCATTTGACTAGAGAAAATAATGGTCCTTTTTGGGATGTAAGGAATCATTTGACTAGAGAAAATATCCCATTCGAAAAGGGCAGTAAAAAGAACAAAACCCAGATGCAGTTTTTATGTATCAACTGCTACATGGAGAGTAAACATGAGATAATGATGACATAGGTCAACGTGACTGAGAACTGAAAACAACATAAGCACTTACATATATATGAAAGAATACTTCTATTACTGTCTGTAGATAATGTACGTTGTATAGTAAGCATACATCTCGATAATAAACATTAATAGGCCTAAAACTGTGTATGTAATGAAATCTTTTAAATAGTGTATGAAGATTATCTAGAAATAAAGCCTGCAATATACTGTGAAGCACAATGCAGTTGAAAGTCTAAACATGCCCACTTGTCCTACATAGAAGAATGGAAATCAGCAACAAGGAGACGTTGTTCAAAAAGTCCAGTGTGTATGGTACTGATTATATGGCAAGGTCCTTACACTGTAGTTGGGAGCTAACAAGGTAAATACAGATATTATTGCAAATGTTATTGAAAAGTCATACCCACAGCTCAAGGTTGCTTGCCACTAGCCCACTATTTCACCAAGTATAGACATAGAAAGAGACAAAATGAGTTTAAAACAAAACATGGACGTAAACAGAGAGTTTAAGTGACTCTTGCACATTGAGGAGCAACAGTAGTAGTTGGATCATTCTTTGAATGAAGTACTCAGCACACCTTGGAGCAGAGCAACAGCGGGGACAGAAGGAAATCAGCATTTTGTGCATCAGTAGGCTATGACGAGAGACATGCTGATGAGTTCAAAATCAGGTCTTCAGTGCTGCATTTCAGATGTACCTTACAGCTTGCACCTTTAAGGCCTTGCGTCTCGTATCAAGAAGTCTCTAGCTATTTGTTATTTGAGTTCTGTTGCTGCTTTGGTTTAGATATTTAATGCTTTAGATAACAAGTATATCCCAAACCAGTAGCATTTCTGTTGTCAGAGGAGGTACACTAGAACAATTAATAAAATTCTTCTATAAGTGCACATCTTCAGTCATCACTGTAGCTACACATACCTATTTTTTTCTTATTAAATAGAAGAAATTTAAGTTTCAGTTAAGTTACTTTGGAAACAGGTGAATATTGCACTAATAAATACAAGTTGTAAAGGAAGGTGGTGTAGTTGTTTGCAGTTTTGACCAAATATTGTTTCACTGTTCTATTTTTGTTTCTCTTTAGAGCTACTTAGGACAACTTGTGTTTACCTGAGAGTCCAGGATATATCTCTCAAAGTTTATTTCTTCTGTTACACTAGCCATCATAACCTTAAGGAGATTCCTGATTAACATCAATTTAAACAAGAACAGGCTCTGGGCTGTTTTATTTAACAAAATCTTGTGAAATCACTGACGTCATCTGCAAATTTAACAAAAATAGTAAATTAGTATAAGGGCAAATGAAGGAGGCAATAACCAACACCATCACAATTAAGAAATTACTCCGTGAAGGAGAGAAATTGTCATGCCCATTGTAGAGCCTACAGAGATTAATGGAATATGGCTGTGAAACTGTTTTAATAGATAAATTGGGTGGGTGGTTAAACATCTGAGCAACGATGATTACTTTGTAGTGAAACAAAACAAAGAGGAATAAATCACAAAGCTGCTCTATTACCACAATTAAAATGCAATTGCTTGATCAATTATCACTAGCTAATGGCTTGATGGAGGACAAGCAAATAAATAAAACATTATGCTAACCAAAGTTCTTTGAAGCATAGTAATAATTAAAATAATATCTGTATAATTATATATTCCTTAATTGTATGCATTTATGCATTTGTACATGTATAGTGCATTGCATAACATAAGCAAGGCTGTATATAATGTGTTCAGCTATTCCTTTGTAGTATATGAGTAAACATCAATAATAATCATCATAATGCATGCAGTGGGTAAATGGCTAACACATGGTGAGATAACTGATACAACACATTTCAATATTTTCTAGATCTCTAAGAATCTCCTTGTTTTACACACTTACCAGCCAAAAGTGCTTTGGAAGAGTTTCCCCTTGGAACAGTTTCCAAGGTCAGTCCATGTGATGACACATATTGGTTTCCAACTTGCCCTTGGAAAATAACCTGAGTTTATGTGGACACGGGGTGGTAGTAAAGCAAACTGTGACTCTCATATATCAGCATTACATTTTTATAACTAGTAATCAGCAAAGCATGCATTCCTATACAGGAAGGGAAGTGGTAACACATATGTTCGTATGAAATAAAATCTAGAGTACCAAGGCAAATAACTTGCTGATGTATAGTATGAGCACCCTGGGATAACCTGATCCAAACTCAATGGCAATGAGCAGGCTTGTCCCCTTGATCCAAAGTCCTGGTCAAGTACAATACTTATTTTATCTATGGAAGTATTCACATGGTATAGTTTGAATACCTAGCGAACAAATATTTTGTGATGATTATTCAGCATGGAAAAAAGTTACGTACTTATATTGACTACTAACAACACAGATTGTTTTAAAAGTTGAGCAAGATTTGAGAAGAAACAGACTCATGGTGAGCTTCAGTGAACTTCTCAGGTATTAAAATGCAAATTAATGTCAAGTAGTTTGTACATCCAGTTGTAGAGAGTTATGTCTAGGATTTCTTTTTAACATTTTTAATGCTTTGTCTTATGCAAGAACATTACAGATATTTGGCAAACTTGTTTTGCCTTTCCCGGGGCAAGACTAATCAGAAAACATACAAGTTTGAACATATTTAAAGCGAGCAAGGTATATGTTGCTAATATGTAGCTATTGCTAAAGTGTACTAATGAGAGAGCAGAATCTGTGCTCTCCCAAAAGCAGTGTGAGACCTCACCAGATCTCATGTCCTGTTTTTGCCCCAAGTGCAGGTAGCATCTACATTAATTCCTTTCACTTCTGTGCTCGCAGTTAATTTTTATCCTTGTTTATCTGTATTTGCTGGTTTATTTGAAGAAAAGGCTGACAGACTACTGTCACTTCATCACTTCTCTATTAACTTGAAAAGTGGAAACTTCTTCCTTTTACCTTTCCCATTTATAAAAGCAAGAGATGCCTTCTGACTATCAGAAAGAACATACTGATGAAGGCAGAAATTCAATGTAGGGAAGTTTTGCAAGGAAAACAGTAGAATGATCTCTGACAACAACATTTGAGTGTGAAACTGCATTTTGAAGTCCTCCTAGAATAATGGGCTGGACCTTTCTCAAGTACTCTGTATTACCCAACATCCAGGACATCTAGTGATGAGTTGTCAGAAAATGCAGGAAGAAAGGAAAGGGAATGGAGAAAGGAAAATTTAGAATGAGTAAAATGAGACTTTAAAAAGGAGTCGAAGAGAAACAGTAGAAACCCACATATATAAAAAAATTATTCTATATTGAACAGAAACACTGGTCTATAAGATTAAACAATAATAAAAACCAAGTTTTCTTATAATAGAAAGGTAAGACAAATGTAAGATCGAGTACTTTCATGCAACTCAAGGCAGCAATTATCTTTGTTGCGGTGCATGAAGGAGTATAATTGAAGAGGAACAGTCATTCAGCACTTTATCTTATTGTATGGGGATACAATCCTATTTTTCCAAATCTCAAGACACTTTCAGTCTGATTGACAGCTGTTGTCAACAGATAGGAATGGTTACTGCTGCCATTTTTTTCAGATGCTCTGGGGCTTGCAGTTGGTAAAGAAATGGGGCACTCCCAGTAGGTGGATAATATGGCTTTGCCCATCCCTACAGTACAGCCACACTCGTGTCTACGAATATCTGAGATGAGAGGGGGCACAAAGAGGGGAGAAAAGAGAGAGGAAATGCATTACCTGGAGAGGAACGATTAGCTTCATAAACACTCCCTGTAACCAAAGCAGTGGCATCTGAAGGAGATGTGAGCCACTGTGTAGTGTGTGTATCTGCTCTCACTGCACGGGTAACATGAGGACACTTTGTATGTGCAAAGCAGTGTGACTCCACAAACCCTCTGTGCCTACATCTCAGGTCTGATGTACCTGTCAGCAGGGCTGGCATGTTCAGGCTTTCAGGTGGCCCTGGACCAGAGTCCACAATCTCAGGATCTGTGTTTTGCTGTTTGCACCTGGTTTAACAAATCGCAGCAGGGCCAAAGAGTGCACTTTCATTTAGTTGTGTGTGAAGACATGCAGAGTTGAAACACCGAATAACAGAATCACAAAATCATTTCGGTTGGAAAAGACATCCAAGATCATCGAATCCAGCCTTTGACAGAGCATCACCTTGTCAACCAGACCAGAACACTGAGTGTTGTGTCCAGTCATTTCTTGAACACCTCCAGGGATGGTGACTCCATCAGCTCCCTGGACAGCCTATTCCAGTGCCTAACAACCCTTTCCATGAAGAAAAACTTCCTGATATCCCAAAGTCTTCCTGAGGCACAGGAAAATGGGATTCCTGCATTTTGGGAGAGTGAGGGCTCTCTGTTCCTTTTTTTTTTTTCCTACTGTGTAGGAGAAATTAACTATTTGGATTGGGTTTTTTTATCTTTTAAAATGTACTATGAAATTGGAGACCTGACCATTGAAAGATCATTCTGTATGCTACATGCTTAGTGGTTTTTTCAGAGCTTAATAATAACAAACAAATATATAAAACCCAAATACTAAGCCCATATGCTGTAGTTGAGCATGCACAAAGACTGAACATTAAAATGAGCTTGAAGTAAACGTGAAAAATAGGAAAGCTACATATATCCACTTACTGAGGGCTGCAGGGGAAAGATAATGTCAGGAAAAAACCAAATGAGTTAGTACATTCCAAAAACTATAGAAGAGAATAAAAACTTCAGAGGAAAGCAAAGTGTCAGAGAGAAACTGTTCCTATTGCCAAATGAAGAGTAAAAAGAAGGTTGAAGAAAATTGATTCAGACACTGGTATCTTTAATTTGCTGTATACTTTTTCCTTCTGATAAAGAAAACTAAAAGGTCATTCTGAAAATAGTTTTGATGGAGCTTCTACAAAAAATTTTAAAAGCGTGCCTAAAAAAAAGAGATCTATGGAAGATATCAGTTCTAGATTATATGACATTTGGTTTTAAGAGAGTCAACGCAGAAAGATAAAGTGGCCCCACTGGTGCAGCTGAGGAGTGAGAAGCTGAGCCTGTAAAACATACAAGTTCTTCAATGCAGTTTGTCTCACTCATGTCCATAGACCATAACAGCTATGGCAACAGGAAAACTTGCATTTTTGTTTGAAACATGAACTTGGAAAAGTGGTCCCTTAGCTATCAAATCTACCTTTCTACATTAGAGGAAATCTTGACAACTGTCCTCCAATTTAAAGTGTATTATGGTAAATTGAAATACAAAACTCCAATAGTGCAATTTGTTTTATGTGATGCAGATAATATTGACTTCAATATAAACCGAAATAACAGTACGGAAAGCATATACAATATCCATTCTAATGGCACAAGGCTTCAGGTACACATAAAATTTTGAACTGTTGCAGGTGCTTGAACCTCAGGATTAGTTTCCCCCAGGGCAGGGAGGAGTGTAGAGATCTCCTGCCACTGCTAACAAGCCAATGTGGTATTTCAGTAAAATCTGTGTTCATGCTGGAGCAGTAAGAGATATGAAAAGGGTGGCAACTATAGATATAGTCTCTGTTATTTTTATACTTGCCTCTTGCTGACGGAGAGTAAACAGCCTGTGTTGTTTACACTCCTGCACCCCGTTAATCAACGATTTCTAAAGGATGACTCGCCTCAGCCACACGTGATCCTATTTGAAAGGCCTCTAAGTGTGTATGTGGCAGAAGGGAATTTGTCAGGAACTCAATATAACACTTAAAAAGTTGATGAAGTCTTTTTGGGGGTTGTTTTTTTTTTTTTTTGTGTGTGTGTGTGCATGTACCAAGGGGCTAGAATACAAAGTAATTATGTCAGCAAGTTTACTGCTGGTTATAAAGCCCTATCTTGTTAAAGATCCTTGTTGCTCAGAAGTAGAAAAAGCAAAGGAAGTGTTTCATTAAAACTATGGCAAATTTAGAAGGCAGTTCTTTCTCCACCAATGTATATGTTTAGCTGTTGGTCAGTAATGTTTTGTTAAGGCAATACTTTGAGGAGGGAATTGAGCATTTAACTAAAAAAGTAGATATTTTTAGGGAAATGCTTATTTCCTATTGAACACATGAACTCTAGAAAAGCCCCAAAAAATTAACTGAATGCTTAAATTCAGAAATACTGCCTTTGTATCTCCCAAGTACAGCTGTAGTGCTTCTGTATCATTTGGTTTTGGTATCTCAGCCATGCTTCATTGGACATTCCTTAAATACACAAATAAATTTTTAAATGTCAAGTAAATTTTATTAGCTCCGGGTCTTTACACATCAGAGAGGAGATTTTTTTTTTTTTTTCTGAAGAGCTTTTACAGGTAGGAGGAAATTATTCTAGGCAATAGGAAGGCAGGTTTAGATGGCAGTTTGGTGTGGGAAGCTACCTTTACAGGACACTCTCTTTCTTTCAAAACCTGGAATTTCTTATTAGCTGCACCATATGACATATAGGATGAATAAAGCCAGAGCTAGAAGATAGTAAAGGATCTGCCTGTTCTTAACCAAACTCTTGGGACAAATCATTGATGGAAAATGCTGATTAAGTTACTGCTGGTGTGCACAGGTGTTTCCTTTTTGTTTGGGAAATCTTAAGAGAGACCCATGAGAGGGAAAAGACAGGATGGATGGGCTGGAGAAGGTGGGAGTGGTCTTGTGGAAGGAATGCTGTAGCTGAGACTATGGATGGGTAAGTATATGGGTGATGCAAGCAGTTTATGAGCCTTTTTTCTTTAAGTTGCTCTGGTAGGCAGGAGTTTGTTGAATTTGGAAACTCTGAGGGGTGAATCCTTTGCTATTTTGTGCCGGAAAGGAAAAGCTCATTCTGTTTAGAAGATGACATTAACTTAGCTAAATTTATTCAATTTAGTTTATGGTAATAGTTCTAATAAACTGGTAAATGGATTTCATTGTCTAAAGGCTGTGAATATATTTTAAAGGCTAAAAATGAGCAATATAATGTCTTGAAGGATTTCCCATGAACTAGGCTTGTTAGATGATGAAGTAGGAACTAAAAATTAAAAAGGTTTCTTAATTTGACATATTTGTGACTATCACAAATATCTCTGCACAAATGACTTAACAAATGTTTGATAGGGAGCAATTCTACATTTGTACAGAGTTTTTATAAAGTTACTACTTGTAAGTTGTACCATGTGGGACTCTAAGAATTTTTCCCTTTTTTTGTGCTATATGTTTTTTCTATTATATTGTCTTATACAATCACTTAGATTTTTAGATTTCACTTTTTTTTCCATGAAGAATTAATGGGGGCCTTCCAATTTATTTTGTGATGTTCCCTTGATTTTCATCTCTGACTTGTACCTTGGAAAAAGTGATTTTTCTTAGAAAACACTAAATCAACTTTACAATAAACTGATGAGGAAATATAAAAGGCAAGTATTAAATTTGCTTTTTTTTGAAAAAAATGTGATTTGGAATTCTTCTGAAGATGATCTGAAGTGCTATGTAGGGGGAAAACAAGCCTCACTCTCACAATGTCTCACTGAAACAATTTGAAAGCAAATTGGCACGGTTTGGTCATCAGACAAACCATTCCAAACCATAACCTAAAATTTTATCTAAAAAAATCTTACACTGAACCACTGAAATGTGTTTTTGTTTTCTTTCTGGTTTGTTATTTTTTTTTCCCCTCCCACTGAAATACATTTGCTGTGCTGTGGTTACAAAGTCACGGGCTGTTTCTTCAGAGCTCAGAATTGTGTTTTTGGCCTTGTTCTCTACCTATCAGCTTTTTATTAAAGCAGTCTCAAGAATACAGATTTTTTATTTTTTTTCAGTTAAGGTTACCAGAAAATGAAATCAGTAAATAGTCTCCATATCTATGTCAGTTGATTAGATTAGATGAATTTATTTTCCACAACTTTTTCTCCATTCTTTTGATACTGGTACTTACAAATGTGAGTGTTTGGACAGTGGTTGGTGCACAAGTGTTGCTTAAGCATTAGATATTATTATTGGGTATCGTATTTGGTGTATTGGGTGATAATTAATGTTTCTGGAAAGAGAGCCCAGATTTCATTTGGCCTACATGGAGAAGTGCATGAGGGCTGTAGAGTTGCCTCCAGTTTTAAGAATAAGTCTAAAAGAAGGAGGGTTTCTTGTGTTTTCACTACACTTTTGGGGAGTAGTAATGTGGAGCCAAGATATCTCTTTTGGTGATATACCAAGTGCAAACAAACCCCAAAATTACATGTGCAATATTAATAAAACAATATTAATTTTTAAAAATAATGTCTTTGTTGTTTATTTGGTCATTATTTCCTAGTAGTCATTTTCAAGATGAAAACTGGGGCGGGGGGGGAAAGGCATTCTTTTTACACCTGGAAGGAAAAAAACGTGCATTACATAGTTGAAATATTTACTTTGAATTTCATGCCTTTTCATATATGTGCTCTAATAATTGATTTAAAAAAAAAAAAAAAGGTTCTTCATATGGAGAAAATCATGTAATTATGCCTGAGCCAAGTAGTTGTATCTAAGGGGTATAGTTATTAGTATGCAATCAGAGATGGTGACATGCAGACTTGTGCCATGCACGGCCCGTGAGAGTACCAAAAAACCTGTCAGAGATATTTTTGGAGCTGGAGCACTCACCTATGTGCTCCTTACAGGAAACAGAAGCTCTTGTCCGAGCTGCAGTCACTAACCAGAGAAAACCATGTAAAAAGAGCATCTTATTGTAGCAGGCAGAGAGAGAGGGAGGAGTAAAGGGAGAGGAACTCGACCTGGAGTGGCATGAAAGGCAGTTCAGCTCTTCCAACAGCAGCATTTTGAGATCAGGTTCACCAAGGTAGGATCCTGAGTTTATCCTGTTGCCTGTGCCAAGGAGAGTGTTAGTACGGGAGGGAGAGGAGCAGCCTGATGCTCTTTTCTTTTTCAAATTCCTTAATGAGACAAGTGACTTTTGAAATAGAGCTGGCTTTCAGAAAATGTTTAACTATTCTACATTCCCCTGTTTATTCTCCTACTGCTGTTTCCTCCCTTTTTCTCCAGTTAAATACTCTTTGTTAAGCCTCCTTGTTTTTCAGTTCTGTGAAGACATTAGCTCATTGAGTCCATAAGATGTATTTTATCAGCTTGCCAAAATTTGAAGCTATTTTTACCAGTTGATTTTCAGTAGAAGAATGATGATTGGTTTCACTAATTCATCTTCATAATTAGGGTTGTCTGGTTGCTTTTGAGGATGGTCAGAACGTGAATAATAAGCCTCGGTGATATTTTAAAGAAAAAAATGTATATTTCCAAATGATACTACTCTATAGTTGCTTATTCTGATGTTCTTCTTGTCTTCCTTCTTCTCATGGTAGTCTCTAGAAAATAAATTTCTCTTTGCTCCATTTTGCTGTTTGAATATCCTCTTTTTGCTTTTAGTGAGAGTAGAAGACATAGCATGAAAATGAGACACAGCTGAACCTGAGTGAATAATCAGGGATTTTTTTTTGTTGTCTTTCATTTACTGCCACTTTTGGTCTTTTTAGACTTTAAAAACAATCACCTAGTGTAGCGAGGAGATCCAAAGGAAAAGAAATGCGCTTCCTGGAAGGCTTCTGGAACACTGTATAAAGGAAGCTTGTCTGAAACTGAGAACCATGCAGATGTCATAAGTACAGAATTATCTCCCATGCTCTGTTTCTGTTAACTGTGTGTTACCCATGTAGAGCTTTCAACAGTAAGGATGCAATCTGACCTGTCTGTTCATGAGCCAGACAAATACACAACTCTTTCTTCAGTGAAGATTTACAGGAAAACTTACCTTTATAATGTCAGGCTTACCCTGACATTATAAAAAAAAAAAATGATGTGTGCTTTTCCCACTGACAGGTAATACTGATGATGAGAGACTTGACAACTTGGGAAGATGAAGGAAGGACTCTTTGAAAGTCAAGAATTGAAACTCTAGCTTGCATATGAGGAGATTTTCAGGGTGTTTTTGGAAATGAGTGAAAGCAGCCCGTGATTTTTTAGGAAAGAAATGGAGGCATCCCAAGCAGGGAGTAATAGGCAGTGGTTAAAAAAAAATAAAAGATAGGGGAGAAAAAAAGAAAAAAGGCAAACATCAGTGTATGAGAGTGAGAGAGCTGTGGCAGACAGGGAGGCCTTTGGACTGACTGCTCTCAGAGGTCAAACTAGAGCAGAGAAAGAGCACAGACCGAAGAGATGAATAATGACTAGTGAGAGTCAAACATGATCTCTCTGGGCCTCAGCAGGAAAACTGAGCAGTGAGGAGCACTGACAAGCTGAATCCCAGAGTCTGAGGAGGTAAGAAATGATGATGTCCAGACCAAGGAAGAAAATGGAGCGTGATGTGAAGCCCGTGGTAACACCTGATATAAAAATGAGTTTCCTTTCTAAAACCACAGATACAACAAATGATGAAAATGTTAATCCTAATGATGGCTTCTGCAGTGAATATTTTGTGTGTGTGTGGGGAAAAGTAGCAGTTTTCTGTTTTGAGACAGGTCTTCAAGTTAGTAAATGGGGAGTAATCACAACACTGCAGTGCCTGAAGAGTAGGTTATTTTCAAGAGCTCTGCTGTAATGTAGGAGGACCATGACTGAAGATGAATTAGTAGAGTCTCATCTGAGAAAAATGTTAATAGAAATATTTTGATCAACAAGGTTTATATTTATTTTTTTAGTAATGCAAATTAATGCTGAATTTAAAGCTTCTGTCCATATAAATATACAAAAGTAAGATTTTACTATACACTCAATGAGTAGTCTGGGAAAAGTTACTATTAGCTCACTTCTCTCCCTCTTCTGCACCAATCCAGGGAAGTTAGGTCAACTAAAATGGCTTTTGACATCAAGAATAGTATTAATTATATATGTAGCACTTATGCCTGAACTTAAACCTGTATGCAAGAATTATGGTAGCAAAGCTAAAATACTTGAAATTAAAAAGAAAGACAGAAATTTGACATGTAGTGATCGGAACTATCCATTATTACAAAAAAAAATAGTAACAATACTGCAAATTCTAATGTTTAAATTAAGAAAGCTTTTTTCCAAAACTTTTCTCATTTGAATGTTACAGGTGTTTTCAGCATTGAGGTAAATGTGTTTTAATGAAAACCACATCTGCCTATTTTACAAGGCTCAGATTGACCCAACCTAGTCTGACTATGTTGCTGGAGATGATGAAATGACTGAATAAAGCATCTGGGAAATCCTTGAATTAGTTGTTAAACAAAGGCCCACAATAGAACTTGAAATCTGCATTTGAATAAAAATTTTGGCAGAAGAGCGAAAACCTTTATGGAAAGTCAGGTTTCTGCAGTTTTGCAATGAATTTTACAAGAACAGGTGTCCCATTTTGATACATAACTGGAGACTCCTGCTATCAATGCTGATACTTCCATTGTTTGGTGGAACAGCACTAAAACCTATTTTGCTGTGTTTATGTCACTTTTCAAATGCTTGGAAGGTGCGTTTTCTTCATACTAATTTAAATCTAAAACTTCATTTTATTCTGAGAAGGAGGTTCATATTTTCCACCACTGGTCAGCAATGGCATCTAGAATGAGAAAGCAACATCCTGACCCTGCTTGAGCAGAGAGGTTGGACCAGATGACCCACTGTGATCCCTTCCAAGCTGACCTATTCTTTGTTTATGTGATGCTTTAACAGCTCCTGAATCACAGCTTCCTCTATAGCCATCATTTTCTGGGAGCTCCCTGGAGGCTATTTTTCATATGTATTATTATTTATGTAGCATTGCACAATATCTGGATATGAATAAAAGAATCTCTTGAAGAGCCAGACATTTTGAAAGGCTAGATTCACAAAGAAGATACAAAAGCATATTTGGTACAAGAACTTAATCTTGCCCAAAACAGATTAATCTTTGTCACTCTCAAACTTCAGTTTTTGATTTTAGAGACGGTAGAAATAAACCTGTGAAGACTGAAGCTTATTAAAGCTTTAATATATAGTTGGATATACTTGAATTGTATAAAGTGAATCCTTTTTTGGCTGCTTTTATATATATATATATAACTTTACACCAGGTGATTCAATTCAAATTGAATTCCAATCTTAAACATGGTAGGACTTGTTCACTTCAGTGATTTTAACATTCTTCAATAACCACCTATAAAAAGAAGTGTAACCAATGTATTTGGGAGTTATCTGAGATCTGCAGCCTTTGGGTCTCAAGCCTGTAGTAGTAAACATTTTCCTTAAATCTATTCAAATGCTTAATTGTATAGTTTATTTGTGCACACTAAGCAGTTCTAATTAATATATATTAATAGACTACTTGCATACCTTAATAAGTTGCGTGGCTCAGGAGTACATGGCACATACTAACATCTGATAACCTAGGAATTTCTGGAACATGAAAGAACAACTGAAACAAAGCAGCATAATGGCATGGGCCTTGTTTTCTTCAGTTGATTGATATGGCCAAACTTCTATTGGATTTTCATGTAGATTGCCTCAGTCTGCATCTGCATTACAAATTCTTATTCTTATTGGTATTAAATGGATATATAATACTCACATGGCTGTAACAATGAGTTTACAGGCTCACTTATTTTACATTATAATTCAGTATTGTAGTGGAACTAAAAGCAAATATTTTGCTGTAATGATTATGCTAATTGACTTTTAATGTCGTTTTATTTTCCAGCTACTCACCAGCAGTCTCCCAAGTTTAATAAAGCTCAAACATTTAATTTTATTGCCTTAGACTATTGATTATCTGTTTAACACCAAGAACAATGTGATCCATTGTCTTTGCCCCGCTGATTGTCTGAATTATGCTGAAGAAATAAGAGGTGCGCATGAGGAGAATCTCATGCAGTAAAAAAGTCACTTGTATGCATTACTCATGGCTATTGTACAATACCCAAAAGCCTTTAATCAGACTCACAAGGGAAAGAAATTTTATTGTTTCACAACTGAATTCAATATTCCCTCAGGCCTTACACCACCATTTACACTTCTCTTTCTGGATTTTTACTGCCAACATAAGCTTATTTAAAGGAATGAATAGCTTGCTGTCTGCTTTGAGACAAATATTTAAATTTTACTTTAAAAAATGCTACTAGATTTATTAGAGATTTTTTTTTGCAATCTTAGAAGTTAAATTATTAAGGAAAACCACCTGTGTTTCAAAGAAATAGAAAGACAGAAAAATAAGAACCATGGAAGGCTACATCCATTGCATCATTATGAAATATTTTTCATTTATAATATGCTATGAAACCTTGGATAGTGGAAAGACTGAAACAAGCTGTTCACAAGAAATAATGGGTAACTCCTTTTAGAAATCACATATATCAAAATAAAACCATATTTTGCAGCACTTTTTTGGAGTGTGGTGTTTCATTACAACTATCAAAACTTTTTTTGTGTGTGGAAGTATATTTTTGCTACCTGCCAATCACATGATTAGAAAGAGCTAGTAACTTCTGTCAAAGTCACAGAATTCCTGTCTTATTGTATAATTTATTTCTTTTGAAAGCTTCCTTGGTATTGACTGGGCTGCCTTAGTTTTCTGTTTGCAAAGTAGAACAAATTCCAGGTGTTGTGGCAGCAGATGTTTTACTATCGGTGAGCTCATAGAAACTGTCATTCTGGTGAATCCCTAAGTGTGATCTTGTGCTTGGTGAGCTGGAACAAATCACAAGTGTTTCATGCTGCCTTTGTTTTAAGTTTTTCGCATCTTGTGCCTCCAAATTTTTTGGGAAGTGTGTAACATGCTTAACAGTGACCCCTCATTTTTCTACATATCTGTAGCTTCAGTGCTTGTATCAGGAATATCAATTGAATTCATGAGAGAAAGGAAAACAAATGAGATAACAGATCACGTAGGATATTGCTTTTGAGAAAGCAAATGGAGGTAGATGTGTGCAGAATGTGCTGGTTGCTGTTATTAGGTTCTCTATCTTTTTAAGAAAATCTCTGTGTCTTGTTTCCATGTATTCTGAGATATTAATATGTGCTGTTTAGCCAGAAGAAAGTTGAGCTTTCTGAAATGCAATTTCTAGAGTTAAGAAATAGGAAGAATTCTCAGTTCCATTTAAAGATCCCTTTCCTCCTCCCCTCTCAAGGTAAATTTTACCTTTAAAATTATACTATTGTGAAAATGGAACATAGAATCATGGAATTGTTTGGGTTGGAAGGGACCTTTAAAGATCACCTGGTCTGATTCCCCCTGTAATGAGCAGGGGCTCTGTCAACTGGATCAGGTTGTTCAGAGCCTCATCCAGCCTGACCTTAAATGTGTCTAAGCACGGGGCATCTGCAGCTTGTTCCAGTGTTTCCCCAGATATAACATGTAAGTTTATGTATGACAGTATCAAAATGCTCCGGACTTATACTATTCTTACCCTGGCTATGATTTTTTTCACATAAATTAAAAAAAAAAAAAATTCTCAAAGAAAAGCTTTACCGTAGTATTTTGTATGTCCAAGTTGAGCTGCATGCTTTAATTTTGTGATAACCTTTCTACTAATTCTAAAAAATGTTTTTAGTTTCTCAACAAGATAGGTTTAAAATTGAGTGTTGGGATGCTCCTTGTCAATAATTTGGCATATTGTTTGTCTCCTATTTTTGTGGAGGAATCACAAAAAGACACACAACTGCATTTCCTAGTGTTTAAATTCAGGAATATTAGACGAATTCCTCACCGAAGCTTATTTTTTGGTTCCACCTCTATGGTTCTCTCTAGTATTATGCAAAGTAGAAAGGTTGTTTGTGCTTTGGGGCAGAGAACAGAGCTTCTGGCCAGCGTGGCTCCAAAGAACCAGGTAACTTGTGGTGAACACCCTGTCAGTGTCTGTCCTGGGCAGCATTTGAATCCTGCTACCTCCATAAACCACCTCTAGAAATAATTCTCGTTAAGTATTTTGTTAGCCAGGGTTTTGAATGTGCATGACATATTAGGCAATTATTATAAACTTTTGATCTATAAGTACCATTTTAACATTTTCTAAGTTGTTTTGTCCCTTTTACTTAAAAATAAAATTTTAATCTAAAAGTGATTGATAAACCACTGCACTGTTTTGGAGCCTGTGTGAACTTTTCATTTTAAAGGTGACATTTAAGCATGGACAGCATTTCATTTTGGTTTTTCTTTTCGTTAGTTGGTTTGGTTTTTTTGGTTGTATTTTGTTTTTCACGGAGAAAAATGTTTTGTGAGCTCTTGTGATTATTTTTTTTTTCCTGTTGCATAGAAACTGAATTGAGAACCTATTGGTAACATCAGTTCTCGATATCTAGGCATCTCTCTGCGGGTTTGTAAACGTTACCATTCTTGGGGAAACCTGGTAAAAAGGTTTCAGGAAATGTAGTTTACTATATACATTAAATGAGGGCTCAGTAGGAGCCAAAACATATCTAAGTGCCTTATTTCCTACTTTGGACAACAGAGAAATCACTAAGACACTAATTGTAATTATTAATTTGAAGTGTTTTTGCTTGTAGTATATACTATAACTATTGTATTATAATAGTTTTAAAACATAAATGTTGTAAACAAAGAAAAGAAAATTGTGGTTTTCAGTCAGAAACAATTGCCTTTTGCAACAAAAATAGTTTAGAAACTTTAGTAAAAATAGTAAATTGATATAAAATTTATTATGATAATTTCAAGATATATTTTGTTGTAGCTGTATTGATTTTTACTTTCTTGTACTTTGAATATCATAATTGTTATATATTCCAATGTTTATTTTACATTTTTATAACTCTAAAAAAATAGGAAAGGATTTAGGCTGTAAGAGGGAAACAATATTTCAGTGTAAGTACACTTAGGCTGCTTTAGAATTCAGGGCTTGTAAATTTTAATGGACTATCTAATGGGCCACCAAAAGTATCTGTATGTTTTCTCTGTGTCAGCTGCAGTAATGACTGAAGATTTTTCTAAATAATGTGTATAAATTATTTAAATGTAGCCCATAAGATTCAAACAGAACAAGCTATAGCACTATGGGACAAAACTGTCCATAAAACACCTGCAAACCCAGAAGATTTTATCCTATAAATTTGCATTTTTTACCCTGTGAGATTTGGATAATGATAATTATTTCTTGGTGGCTCTGCTCCCCTATTTATTAAATAGAAGAAATTATGCTTTTAAGAAAGCTTTCTGCCTGCCTGTTATGTTACCTTAATTGTCAGTGTGAATCTGTGTTATCCCTGTAATACCTCCATCCATCCCCGCAGCGACTGTTCACTCACATTTCTGTGACACTGTGAAGTGTTTGAGAGGAAAACATAAAATTTAGAGCAGGACTGCCAGGAGTCATTTTTGTGTTAGGACTATGAGTGTCCCAGCACCCACCCAGACCAGGGTGTTGTGGCTGGTGTTGGGTTTCTCTATCTTTTAATAATCAGACACTGCAAAGAGTTGAAATGTGAAGGTGGGGGTAGGAAGAAGAGAGATGTGAGGTCCAGATCTCTTCTCCCTGTTGCTCCAAAGAAGAGGGCTAGAGAAATGCAAAAATGATACAAAAAGGTCATGGATTAGGTGTAAAAACTGCCTGATGGCTTACAAGGCAAACAAGGTCTCTGTGAGGGTGGCGAGGCACTGGAACAGCAGGTTGCCCTGAGCAGTGGTGATGCTTCATCCCAGGAACTGTTCAAGGCCAGGTTGGATGGGGCTCTGAGCAACCTGGTCGAGTGGAAGGTGTCCCTGCCCAAGGCAGGGGGTGTTGGAACTAGATGATTTTTCAGGTTCCTTCCAACCCAAACCATTCTATGATTTTTAAATGAGCAGCACAGTTATGAGTGTGCTGTGATGCATGTGATGGGTTGAGTGACCTTCAGGGAGTGCAGGATGGGGACGCAGTGAGCCCATGCTTTGAAGAAGCTCTCATGACATTTCTTTGCTTTGGGATCATCAGAGTTTTAGAGCATTTCTTGCGTCTGAGTCGGCTTCTGGCTGTAGCCTATGTTCTTCAAGGAGCTCAGGAATAAAAGTCATCTCATGTGCTAAGCTGGAAAGAAGAAGCAATTGCGGGTGTAAAGAAGGTAGAAATATGAAAATTTGTTCTGGTCCAATTATTTTAACGTAACTTTTGTCATTTTTGTATGCACAATGTTAATTAATAACTTCTAGCTAGCTTTTATCAGAAGCCTAAAAAAAACTTATAGAAAAGGTATTTTTTTAATTCATCTGTGAAACTGAATTGAAGAGTGATTAAATGATTTTTCTGAACTCATCAAAGGCAGAGCCAAGGATGAAGTTTGCATTTATGAGACCCTGACGTTTATTCACTAGATCACAGCGCTATGGTAGAATTCCGAGATACAGTTCCATTACAGTGATAAGTCAAACATTTCTCTGAACTCTCTTTTTTATGGGTATACTAGGAAAAGGATATCTTATTTTCATGTGGTATTCTCTAACATATGCATCTTGCAAGTGTTGTAGACCTTCTTTTGTCTTATAACAGTTTTATTACCAATGGAAAAAAAAATTATAGGGAATGCTTAACATGGTGACCTGTATCTATATGGTTGCTATTGTATTTTTTAAAAAAATATTTTAAAAAATTATTTTGTCATGGTTTTAAATTATAAATCATGTCAAACACATCAGACTTGACTTGCTCTGTTGGAGTCAATTCAATTTAAATTCAGGCCTTCTTTTCTCCTTTTTCTTGCACACACTTTCTCTTCTTTGTGTGATTATAAAATCTGAAAAACTTGATTGCTTTGCAGATTAAAAGGTAAAATTGGTTATCTCATGTAATAAATAGAGAAACCAACTTGGCATTTTTATTCTTGGAAGGATGACATTTAAATTGCTATTGATCGGGGGGAAAAAAAGTTCAGTTTGAGCAAAAGAATAAGGATAAACTCAAACTTATTTGCTGAAGCTTTGCAAACAATTTAGACACATAACAGACTTGAAACAGAAAAATCTATGTTTGCTGAAAGTCATTGGGTTTTGTTAACTCTGTAATGCTCTCAGTGTTTTAAATGCTTATTGTTAAAGGATAATTTTGAATCCTATTTAATTATAAGTTAAAATCATAGAAGAGGGAACTAAGGCCTTGTTGTGGTTTAACCCCAGCCAGTAACTGAATACCACACAGCCACTTGCTCCCACCCTCCCCTCTGCTTTTGTGATGAGGAGGAGAATAGGGGGAAAGCCAAGCAGCCAAACAAAAAAAACAGAACAAAAAACCTTTGTGGGTTGAGATAAGAACAGTTTATAAAAATATTAATGATAATAATAGTAATAAAAGGAATACAAAAGAGTGGGGGAGAGAGATAAAATGCAAGCAAGACAAGTGATGCACAACACAATTGCTCACCGCTCAGTGACCGATGCCCAGACTGTCCCTGAGCGGCCACTGGGGTTTTGTTTGGTTGTTTTGTGGGTTTTTTTAAAGGTTAAAACCTGGACAAGTCAGTGATATGCAGGATCTTCCTGAAAGGTGAATGCTCCTGCCTCTTCTCTGGGATAACTGGGTTTATTTCTGTTCTGGAGCCTCTTGCCCTGCTGAACAGCAGGTGATTGGAACGCTCTGAAGCAACTGCTGGCACCTTTGGAAGGTGTTAATGCCCTTTGCCTTGACATATTAATGACACTTTCAGACAGTTCAAGAACAGTTCTTAAAATATTTTTATCCTGAAGGCTCATTGTAATGTTGACCTTGTGGCATGGAAAAAAAAACCCAAGAAAAACAAGCATACAAACACAATCTTGGTCTTTTAAAAGAGATCTGATAGGTCTGATATTTGCTTAATATCCTTTTTGATTAACCCCTCCACACACATTTCTTCATTTTTTGATGTCTAGAACATTTCTCTCATGGTTAACTACAGTTTTCTCCTTCTATTTTATTCTATGTGGGGTTTTTAGATAGAACACATAGCTTTCAGCAATTTTAGAACATCCACAATAATGCTGTTTTAGTTGTGTGCATAAAAGGCAATCTTAAAATTTTGTTGTTTTGTTTGTAGTGTATATTCCTGTGTTAGGTTGGCTTTCTGTAGTACTTTCAAGAAGCTCCCAGAAGGGACCTTTCAGTTTGAAAAAAAAAGGTAGGAATTTCCATGTACTTATCTTCACTTCTAAAAACTGCCTCTCTGCTTATATTTTTTTCTCTTTCATTTTTTCTCAGCGTGATTCATATTGCTGCTTATTTTTTTCATCCTGCCTCTACTTTACCTTTTCCACTACTACTAATCCACTGTGTGTGCATGTTAGGAGTCCCTTGTTCCTTCCTCTGAAGCATCTGGAGTAGATTAGTCAGGCTGTTAAAGCTCTGCCTAAATCATAGGCAGAGAACTGATTTTCATCAGTGATTCTATTTGAAATAGAATCAGCCCTTTTCAACATGTCTTTTCAACACTCCACTGATGTGCAAGTCTTTAGGTACATACACCTTTATAAAAATCAGATCATCACTCAAGGTGCAAGGTAAAGTTTGGTCTTTGCTTCAGGCCAAACGTTTTGGCTGTGAAACTCAGAATTTCCCCCAGATAGGGAGGAAATAAGGGAAGAAAGAAAGGGGGAATAAAAGAGAGATGCTAGATTTATTTGTCAGTTGTGAGGTTTTGGGGGTTTAGGTCAGTTCTTTAAGACTACTCATGGTCACAGCACAGCAAGATCTGGACTGAACCTGCTCTACACTTTATTTATGAATAAGGGTAGGGTACTGGGGGTTGGAGGCATTTTGCCCTTGTCCTTCTATTAAATACTTCTCTCTCCTAGGATAGAATTACCTGAAAAATCCAGAAATATTATATAACCCAATCTGATGGACAACAGAATTACAGTTCTGAACCAAAATGACCTTGTTTTAATGGAGTTCTCCACAACGTGCACAGGGAAGTTGGCTCTGTTATTCATCAGAGGGTACGAAGTATACTTTTGCAGAGATACACTGGTACAAATGAATGGTTATGAGAATTTTATGACCCACTCATTCCTTTAATATTTTAGGTAGGATGAGGCAATTGGCTGGCTAATGAGATCTTAATGGGGGTAGTGGTCTGAATGAGGGGAGTATAACTGTCTTCATTTAGTCTAAATCTGTCCTGCTTAGAATTTTACTGTCCTGAGAATTTTTCTTTTAATACTGCAGAGCTGGCACTGATGAAATTTCCCCTTTTCAAACCATTACATATAGTGGTAAAGACAGCAACAGAGAAAGTAATCTTAAATGTAAGCATTACTGGTGAGGGTTTGTTTGTTTTTTTTTTTTTTATTTGAGAGGACCTGCATATTTTCAGGAACCAGATGGAATTTTCTTTTATCAAACCCCAGGACTTTAAATCTCTGTGGCCCAAAAGACAAATTACATAAATAATTTTCATCAGTTAAGGTAATAGCTTTCATTTTAATTTCCTACCAGAGATATGCAACAAAATGTAGGAGCATAGTGAAATAAATCTTAGTTATATGGGCTTTTTGTTTGTTGTGTCCTCTAATTTTATCTTTTAATTCACTCCTATTTCTTTCTATCATTTACTTTTTTCCTTCCTTCTGATAGTGAGAGCTTATCACATGAAGAGTTTAATTTTAGTTGATGTATCTTTTCTACTTTAAGAAATTGGTTTTGCTCTCTTTTTTCCTGCTCATCCATTTCCATCTGATTCTCCCAAGTCTATTAGCAGACTAGCATAGTAACTATGACTCACAGTTTATGTTTACTTTCATTTCCCTTTTGGTCTAAAATTGCTTTCACAGATGTCTCTCTCGCTGCTGTATGTTTTGAAGTATAACGTCGTCAGGTCAATTAGATCTCCGAAATTTATGTAGCACTTGGTTGCAGTAGGAGTACTACTGTAGCTGTTATGATCTACAATATTTTGGCCGGAGGTAGTATCTTAGACCAACAAGTCTAGTCTGGAATAAAACCTGCACCTTGTGCTCTTCCTGTCTGAAAGAGAAACAGCAGTCTTCTTAAAACTAAATATCAGTTGAAAAGAATTATTCCAACTTAATTAGCTGTGTTACTTAGACCATGGGATAATAGATAATTGGCATCTGCGCCTATATGGAGGTGTTAACCATGTCTTTACCTTTTTTCCTGACTTACAAAAAAGGGAGATAGTGAATTTACCATCTGCGGGCTGTTGTTGGTTAACAGAGGGAAATTGCAATGTTCCATGAAGGCAGTTCTTCTATTGAGTACATAATTGTGAGTATCCTCTAGTGTTATGAATTCCAGTTTCCAGTTCACATGTGAATTAGTTCATCTTTTAAAGGCATTTTGGGAGCCTCCCTCGTGGGGAGGAGATGGGAGTCAGAGATGACTCATGGTAAATGCCCTTCCCTGGGTGTGTGCGCCCTTCATCAGCTGTCTCTGCAAGGTCACTGTGAGGCTGTTTAATGCAAGCTGTCTGGGGAACACTGTTTGGTGCTTTAGATGAAGTACCCTGCATTTTGGAAAGAGTCTGGACTGGGTGGGGAGTGGTTTTTTTCCCCCATGAAAGGCATCTTCTGTGGGGTGACTAGATTTGTGCTTTTTCCCCGAGGTGTGAGCAGGTTACATTTGATGCACATTATGTATTTGGGGGTATTAATGATAAACAGGGCTGTTTGAAAGGTAGAAATTTCTGGGAAATATATTTTAAGATTGAAACTTCTTCTAGAACAGGTTGTAACTTCTCAAGTGTTGTATTTTTGTGAAGAATAATTGTCTGTAGGAGGTATTTTCCCAGACCACTGCCAGTCAGGTAAAAATACTCTTTAGGTAGCTGAGTGGTATCACAACAGTTCTCCTCAGAAGATATGGTGGTATTTAAAGGGATGTTCTCATATTACTTCTATTGTTTATCTATATTGTTAAAATGAATTTATGATGACTAATTAGTAAAACTACTATTGCTACTTTTATAGTAGTAGTATCATCAACAAGTAGTAATTTGTGGTTCATAATACATCTATTGAATTCTTTTTCATCTTGTTGGAGAAATTGCTGTGTTTTTGGAGATAGAAACTAGTCTGGGCAAACTCGTGTCTCTTTTCTGCTAAAGCTTGTCATTTAAAAGGGACAAAAGAGTCCTACAAGAGGCTTCTCAGTGTCCTCGGAGGTTTTTTAATGTCCTTAGAATGACAGTTTGAGTACAGCACCATAGGAGGGATAGAGATATAACACCCTTTTTAAGTTTGTTGTAGTGGATAATCTCAGAGCTGCTTGTCAGCTTCACTGATGTAGTCTTTCTGTTTCATGATTACTATCTCCTTTCTTTTGTTTGCTACTTTAATTACTGTTTGATGGTTATGGACAGTATGGATTTTCTCCCTGAAAGATAACAACCTTTTCCTCTTCTATAGTGCTTTCTGCTCTGTAGTCAGAAAACATCTTTCTTTCAGATGATCTCACTAATATATACAGTTAAACTTAATTGTTTGCAATTTGTATGTAGCTTTGAAATATCCTCTGTTTCAAATCTGAAGAGGTTGTGTGCCTGAAAGTCTATTTTCTTTTCCTAATATAGGCTTTTTTTCTATAAATCTTGTCTTAGCTTGAGTGAGAATCTGTTTCTAACATGGAACATTATCCTAAATAACATATTAAAATGTGATTGAAATAGATTCTATTACGCAGCCTGGAAATCATCGGTCTGCTGCATTTTTTTGTCACACCTCTAAGCTCACCCCATTCAAACTGAGATAGCAAAAATTCAGTACAGCTATTATTGCTTTGCTTTAAAAAGAGTCAATTTAGGAAGCCATTTTATTAACATGTTCTAGAGTATAAAATTTTCTTAATAAACTTGCAACTCTACATGGGCAGCTAAAATCTTAAACTGTCATTTGGTAAGCTTAGTCAGATAAAGGCAGTGAAACCCAAAATGCGTATCCCCATTTAGGAAATCCAAATTTCCTGAACAATCCTAACAAAAGGTCACAGATGCTTGAACATGCACAGAGGTAAAATTTAAGGCTTAATTTCAGTATTGTGAGTTTTGGAATTAGTAGTGCTCTAGCTCCCAGAGTCTTGAGGAATGCAGCATTTATTAGGTGAATATCCCTAAGAATCTAGTGTTGTTATTTATGTGCTTCACTAAACCAGTGTTGCTTTTGCAGAATTGAATAGATCGGCATGTTTCATGGGTTCTGACCTCTGGTATCTGAATAGCACCAGGGCAACTCTTCTAACAGTGTATGATATATTGGCATTTAGTTTTTTAAGGGTTTTTGTTTCGTGTTTTTTTTTGTGTGTGTTTGATTTTTGTTTGTTTGTTTGTTTTGTTTGTTTTTGGTTTGGGTTGGGTGTTTTTTGGTGAATGAGGGCCAGGGGACAGAACAGCTCTGTGTGAGAACAGAAAATGAAGAGAAAATGGGCTCTGCTGGCCCACTGCTCCTGTGAGCCTGCGGACAAGGAGGGTGAAGGTGGCAATGGCTCTGGGAGGAGCCTCTCCTGGTTCCTACAGCACTTCCTGGGCCTGCCCAGGGCTCGAGTGCAGTGAGAGCTGTGGGGCCAAGGCCACTTGGACACAGGGAAATTTTCTGCTACAGGCCAGCACACCTCGTGTCCATGCAAAACCCTCAGCTCAGCCCAAAACACACCTCTCAGGCAGAGCAGAAATGGAGGTGATGGAGATGCTGGTAATCTACTTTCTGCGTGATTACGCATTAGCTAAAGTACGTAAACCAGTCTTTGGAGTAGGGTCGCAATTACAGTCTTCATCTCTCAATAAGATGAATATCCTCATCATGGAAGCAAAGGGTTATGAACTGTTTTCTCTACAGTAAGGTCAGGGCTTTACACTGCCAGTGGGGCATGATCACTATAATCGAGCAGAAGTCCAGTATTCACAGAGAGTAAGGGCCACAAGATCTTTAATTCTGTGCTTTAGTAGTTTTTTTCCCTATGCTAGATTAACAAGTTTTATATAGTAAGTGCAAACAAACATCAGGCCATCTGGAGGAATACCAACCATTTGAAGAAAACCAAGACAAACATCAAACTTACATTCCTGGAGATAGTTACAGATAGTGCTGATGATGGTATTTTGCAGCAGAAATAGCAAGTCCCACTCTTAGAGGCAGTGGGGAAAAAACTAACAGTATCAACAGAAACAAATTAAAGGAGATGGATTTACCATAGTTGCTAAATGGATGAGAATAGAAAAGCTTGAGAACAGTTTGCCTTCATGTGGTCTGAAAGACATTAATGTGCAGAGCCAGCAGTTGTGGACAGGTATCCACCAGGAATGAGAATCTTGAAGTTTAGGCCATTTACAATAACCTCTACTGCTCTCATGGTGTTTTGTTTGCCTTCAAAACTTCTTAAAGCTGGAGACAACCTGCAACAGAATCTCTTTGGGAACACTTTTTAGATTCTTCTTGATGGTTAAGGTCAAAACTGTAAGATGTGTTCCTTTTTTCTTCCCTGGAATGATAGCTTAAGATCTACAAGGAATGTTAAAAAATAGATTTGGGATTTATACTGTTTATAGCTCTACCTCTAATTACCTATTTATAAGACGTTTTGGTTTCTGTAATGTATTCCTAGAATGTCCGACTGGTCTGGTCCCACTCTTATTAGTGAGATTGCTGTAATCTTCCAATCCATTTTTGTTTTGGCACTCAGTTTGTAGCCCTATTAAGTCTGTCAAACGTTTTGACAGCCAACTCTGAGCATTTGCCAAGCTGGCTATCTTTAATTTGAGGAAGGAAACACTGATAGAGATGGCTTTCTCCACAAGTGTTGATGATTTTCTTTAAAAGGAAGAGTTCCAGACAGTGACTCATGCATGTCTTTGGGAAGCAGCCTATACATCAAGGTAGCTGATGGGAGTTACTACCTTATCAGGAATAGGATGAAATCTAATGCTCCAAATGCACCATCTTTAGATTTTTTTTTTCTTTTACTTGAGTAAGCAATGCTCTTAATTTTATGTGATAATACGTATACAATTGTACTATGGCTAATTAAATGTGTCATCTTGCTTTAGATAAATTTCTTTCATGTTGAAGCTCTTGATGTAGTTGATGTAAACTGGTTTTGATTCAATGGAGCTAATTTATATTGGTTAAGAATCTGGTCAATTATGTTCTGCTTGTGTCATCTTGTAAGACGGAAATAACACGGAGTAAATTCATAACCTCATGTCTCATTAAATAAAGCATCAAACATAAAAAAGGTTCATTAAATAATAATTCTATTTAACTAAGCAAGCTTGACTGTGGTTGAAGATATGGATAGAATGCATGCATAATTGACAAGATTGGAAAATAAATTACGAAAAGGGCAAGTTCAACCTAACCTTAAGAATGTGTTAGAATTCATTCAAACTCACAATTAGGAGTTTTGGGAGAATGCCTTCATTTTTACCTCAGCTGAGGAAATAAAGAGTACACAAAGATAACTAAGCAAATAAAAAAGCCCTCATATTGACAAGTTGACCTTCAAATAACCATGTACAACAACTTCTATAAATGTTTACTGATGGGGTTCCACTTGTCCCTCATATTGATAGAATGTTTAATATCTAATAAAAGGAAAATTTTTGCTGGAATATGCCTTTTCTAAGCACAGATGATGACAAAGTAGTGCTTTATTAGAGATTTACCAGCATATACTTGTGATCATTTTAGGTATTTGAGATGCTAAATCCAAATGTTTTTCTGAATAAGACTAGAGTTAGTTACGGGCTTAAAATCAAGCACGTTATCAGACTTTAATGAGCTTTTGTCTAGAGCTAGGCAAATAGGTAACCAATATTTTTTTCTTGTGCTTTGTAGAAAGATTCATTATGATATAATTTTTGGGCTGATTTAGTGGAAATCATTCTATTTCCACTCTCTGCTTAATATCTGAAAACATTTTGGTACGTTATTGGTGCTTAAAAAAAAAAGAGTAGTATTTAATTAGAAGTAGTTATTGGAAAAAAGAAATTAGTTAATTTTTAGAATTATAACCTAGCTATTTTGTGGCTATTATTGTCCCTTGTAGGTGTAAATTATATTTTTTTCTTGATTTCAAGGTTTGCCAACATGACATTCTGTTTTACGTGCAGTAGTATTTCTTCAGTACACGGCTCACTGTGCTGCCATAGCTAGAACTGTGTCTGGGTTGACAGGTCTGCTCTAAATCAGCCTGGATTATTCTAAACTTTGCCTTTTGTCTACTTGATTATATATGCAGGAAATAACAAAGTAGGGAATTATATAACTTTCCTAAGTTATTTAAAAGAGTGAGATTTGACTTAATAAAATGACCAGGATTTTCAAGACCATTTCCCTTATGGCACAGATGTGCCTGTATGTTTTATCTGTCATAAACTGTTTGCCAATTATAAAGTTAACTTATATTTCAGCTGCAGTGGCTGATTTTTTTATTTATTTTTTTTTTTAATCTGAATAGATATAGGGGAACGCATTGCCCAAGTCAGTGTCCTTCAGAGGCTGAGCCCAAATCCTCTCTACCTGCTCCCATTCTAGTCTAAATAACATCTATTTACTCATTCCTAGACCTATCTTCCTCACTAGTATGTATCTGTTCCAGTCCTTTTGTTCTCCCTTCTTTTTTAATTAGATACTTTTTTAAAATAGATACTTTTTACCATTACAGATTAAAATATCCAGTAATATCTGGCTGTAGTGATCAGAATAATGAGCAAATGTTATTTTTAATACAGATAACTTTGGTTTTGGGCTTCTATTCAAGCTAAGTGGCGTATTAAATTAAACAATGATTGAATTTTGAGGAAAGCATTGTACCAGCTAAATTTTAAACTGACTTTTAATAATCTATGTCTAGTAGCACTTTCTAAAGTCTATCTAATGTTCTTCAGGCATGTTAGGTTTTTCTGAATCACCATAGACACACTAAATATCATTTTTGGCTGTTTATACTGGTGAACTTTTCAATATTCCTTCCTAAATAGACTATGTGCCCTTGATTTGAGTTCGCTTTGTACTTTTTGTGCCATAATCTCTGCTGGAAAGTGGAGAAAAAGCCTTGAATTTTTAGGTAAAACTTACAGCCTACTGACCTGTGCATAAGATTGCAATTTGGGAAAACCTGATTTCATATCTGTCTTTGCATTCTTCCTGTAGCCTTGTTTAAAGATAGAAAAATGCTCTTCTATCTGTAGAGCCTGAGACCTTTTTTCTTAAGCGTGTGGATTCTTATATTTTATTTGACTACTGCACTAATGGTTTTTGAAACAAATTGAAATGGATTCCTGGTTTAAAGGTCTCACACCTTAAAGAAAAGGGAAATCACCTGAGAACACAGGTTGTGTGCTATGGTTTTGTATGGAAAGTGCTTGTGGGGGTGATTTGGTTTGTTGCTTTGTTTTTTTTCCCAAGCGCTGATAGGGGGGGAAAAATTCAAAGCAGAAATTCAGGGTTGTTGTGTTTTCTGTTTTCAGATGGGAAAAGTGAGGCACGAGGAAGCCTGGAGACTGGCCCAGTGCCACAACCGTGTCAGTCCCTGGTCCAAGAGCACTGACAGGGGTGTTGTACTTGAGAGCCAGACGAGGTATCTGCTCGGGCAGCATGCCACGGGCTGAGCAGTGTCTGCAGCTTCAGTCCCCCAAAACTCCTTTTTAACTTTGTTCTGAAAAATTCTGAATGATCTTATCCAGCTTGCTGTCTTGCTAATATAAAGAAACGCTAAAAATATGGAGCCTTATATAGTCATCATCCTTCTTGAGTAAGAGACTATGTATGATACAAGCAGACAGCTGGAGAATGCCAGCTTTTAGGAACTGGGGACAGTGTGCAAGTCAGATGGATGTAGGAAAAAATACATTAAAGGGTTAATAAGGGCTTGCTAAAGCACAGCAGCAGGATAGGATGAAAGCAGGTGGGAGCATGTAAGTCGATCTGGAGTCAAATCTCTCAAACTTTTAAGTATGAACTGTTAGTATAGCTGTTAATATTATTGATAGACCAAAGTAGAATGCTGGTAATCAGGACCCTGGAAATGTAAGAAGGTAAATCTTTAGAATGTAAAAGTTAGCAATGTCCTTTTAAATTAAAAAGAAAGATTGTGTCATATTTGTCATTAAAGAATGAGACACCTTATTTTTACTCCCACTTGCAGGGACCAGTAGATGGAAAAGATTAGCAGTAAGCAGCAAAAGCTTGAGGGGAAAAATGACCAATGTCACCTTTCAAGCCACAAAAGCTGCAGCAACTGAATTTTTATGCTGCTTCGCAGCTCGCCAAGATGACTTACAGTTAACATTTGCAGCACTGCACTGCTGAGAACTAAAGGCTTACTCAGCAGAAGGAACGTAAGGTGAATGCGCGTCGCTTGTTCGTACGGGGTCAGTGTGAGCTGAAAATGCTTCATGCTGTACTATCATCAATATTACTAGATAGGGAATGCAACCAAATGATAACAGGGCTGGCTGTGACCTTGGTGTAAGTGACAAACACCCTACATTATAGCAGTTCACAAGTGGCAATAAGTAATAGTGCTCACAGAGGTGGCCATCAAATATAAGTAATTAACTGAAGCAGTGTAGGGAGAATACATGAGCCTGGGAAGTGGTCCAAGAAAGAAGTATAAAAAATACCCAGACAAACTGAAGCAAAAAGACATTTTTGTTTTAAGACAAGAGACTTATGAGGGTTGCTGATAGTGTCCTGGAATGGCTGGGAAGTGGAGATAAGTTGCGTGAATGCTATATATATGAAAAAAAAAATATCTTGGATGCCTGGGATAATATCGCAGTGGCAGAACTGGTAGTTTCTTTCCTGCTCACAAGCAAAGCATATAGCAAAGTAATACCTATCTCATGGGAGTGGGGAGGGAAGGGCATGTCCGGGCTAAGGCTTGAAACATGAATATATCCAGGGCCAACATCCTGAACTTACAGGAAAAAAATTAGCCTTACCTTCCATTTTTAATAAGGTTTTTTTATTATTCTCACCTGTGTGAAGGAAAAGGGATGAGGCTTGAAAGTATCTCCAGCATGTAATTAAAGTAGTGATGTCTTCCTGAGACAGCAGGAAGTCTGAGGGGTGGGGTGGGGGAAAATGAAATGTAAAGCAAAGACTATTCCAGTGCAGAATTGTGTCAGAACTACAGGTCACTTGGAAAGCATTAGTCCTGCAGGGGCATTTCTAGCAATTAAGTGTGTCTTGTACATTTTGAAAGTATGTGCACCCTTATTAAAAGTATGAATTCAGAAGAAAGCCGTTTGTGTTAGCTTTGTCTCTGGCCATCTATTACTTTCCAAAGCTATGAAATCAGTGCTGAGGTGGAAGCTCAACCTTCAAACTGTTTCAGTCTCACTGTGAGAGGAGTGTGCTGTCTTGCAAATATCAAAAGCCTTTTATATTTTTTTGCAGTAGGTCAAACTTTATTAGCTATCTTCATCACATTCTGCTTCCCACATTTTCTGAAAACTGGGTGTTATAAAGCAGACAGAGAACATTTGCAGTTTCTTTCAGAAGGGAAGAGCCACACACTGTACTGCTGTTAAATCCAACAACTTAATACCTCCATTTTGTATAACCTCTGGAAAACATTTATGTTGAAAAATAGAAGAAAAACATAACATACCTCTTTTTTCCCCTCTTTGTGCTTTACAGTGGCAGTTGCAAAATAAATCTTGTTACTTCAGCCCTCTGGGTAATCAAGGACTGGGGCAAATGATAAGAAAGTTGTAAGTAGGTCATTCATTGCCAACTCTTTTCTTTTTCTCTCTTTTTGATCTGAACAATCTCATTTTTATAGAGGGTAGCAAGAACTTGTGTATGGAACTCTTACTCTGCTTTTCTGTGAATTCCATAACTGGACAAGGAAGCAGGCCAATATTCTCCCCTTTGTTATGCTTTCCCCTCCCAATTGAATAAGCAGGGGCAGCCTTAAGCAGGTGTTATGGAAAAGAAACAACTTAAGATTGTCCTGTAGTTCATATCAAAGGTGCTTCTGAAACTACATGACAAGCAGAGAGATTTGAGAGTGAGACAGAAATAGAACTTCAGATGCTACAGTTGGAGAGAGGTGACCCAGGGAACACCTTATCACTTCATGATCACAAAAAACTTGCTTCCTTAACTGGAGCAGTGAACTCTTTCCTCAACAGCAGAATTTCTTTTTAATCTGCACAACCAGATTTGCAAGTGTTCCATGTTTGCAAATTGGCCAGAAATTCCCAAGTGCTCAGTATTCAATGTGCCAAGTCTGTTTACAAACAGCTGCTTTCCCTGAAGCCAAACCAGTTGAACCCTCTTGAATGCCAAGTTCAAACTCAAGTAAAAAGTAAAGACAGTTTTGTCCTGCACGCACCAGCATCATGATGACTTCAAATCCTACAAAAAAGTGGAGCTTGATGGTCTTCAGTGTGGTGATTTCCAGTGTGTCTTTAAGAAAGTAGAGAATAATAGTAGGGAGGTTGTCTATGAATAGGTCTGAGAATAGTTGAGATCTGGAAATACTATGATTGTCCTGTAGGTCTTCACTTTTGTTTTTTACACCTTTTTAGAACTCTGTCAGTTATAAAAAGGAATATGCGCTGGTGAATATCTTTGAATACTGATTGTTCAAAGATGCTTTATCAACAAGTCAAACGCTTTTTGTGGTACCTCAATCCTGCAGTGAAGGACAAATATCAAAAGCATCAGAGAAGTTAAATAACACACTTTCAATGGACTTCAGAAAATGGGATGTATTTCTATGCTTTTGAAAATAGGCTTCTGAATAAAACTGTTTAGAAATATATAAATCACCTAAACAAAGAAATTATATGCAGTGTACCACGTGCACTTTCAGGGTAAAGTCCATGAACAATTCTAGAATGTTATCTACTTGCAGAATTGTAAATAATCCAGTAATTATTGATGTATGTTTTTCTTATTGTTCCTCAGTAGCGTAAAACTTTCATTCTCATGTTTTCTTTTCTCCAGAATGTCATCATCATGGCTAGGCTTCGCGAACGAAGATTTGTGAAGGACTCTACCCACGCTTGCTACAAGCGCCCTGATGGCTAAAAAGGCCAATGCGAGATAGACACGTCTGGTTGCAAAAGGCACAGCAGAATGAGTCCCCAGGTTGTACGATGCTTGAAAATGGTAAGAAAGCTTCTCTTTTCTTGAACACAATCCTAGCTGGAAATCATGTCAAATAGAGCAGAGTTGTCCTTGTCCACATCATATGTGCTTAGGTTTAGAAACTGGCTCGTCATGCTGAATGTTATTCTTGTAAAATTCTGTGGGAAACTTTGGAATCTCCACAGAAACCTTTGAAGCGAGAGCTGGTAAGTTTGATGCAAGCACACAGTTTTCACTGGTTGCCTGTACTTTCCTGAATTCATGACTCTCTCTTCGTTTTATCCAGCCTTCCCTAAAATGGTAAGATTTTTGTTCATCTGTACATATGGTTCTGCCCAAGATAGGCACCATTTTAGAAGAGAGAAAAAACTGTTTCACTATGAAACCACCCAGAACATTTGTTAGAACATATTTCCATTTACAGCTGATAGCCGGCTGGCAATGTCTCCTCCCTGGCTGCAGATATTTACCAGAACTAAATGTGGTTTTATTCTCCCCGCCTTCCAATTTTGCTCTATTTAAATATTTCCTTTGTTTCTAATATTTCAGATTCACCTACCCTGTGGCCTCAAATTATTTCCTATCGATTTTTTTTTCCTTTTCAGTATTTACCTGTGACCTATTTGATGGTAAGAATTTTTATACAAGAGAATTTCCTCTGCATCTGCATTTGATTTACCCTTTCAAAGACTTCACAGTTTTAATTGAATGACCCTTTGTAAGACAGCTGTAAGGACACCCCATTTCCTTCTTGAAGAGGTGTCATTGGAGCAGAGCAAATATTCTTTAACTAAATCAGAACACATGAAACCAAAATTTGACACTTTATGTTGAACCTTCAATTCAGACATATTTCATAAGGAAGCTTCTATTGAAATATTTATAAACTATCTCCCTAAATAATAGTCTGTTTATCTCAATAATATTGTTTAGAATATATTGTTTATAGTGTTTATCTTTTGTCAATTCTTTGGGTCATATTATATATACAATTTACAGAAATCATGGTACCTTTCAGGATTCTGGACATTGCCAATAGCATTGTTTAGAGCAAGAATCATGAAAGATTTTAGCAGACAATTAAAACCAAGTTTTTTCCCCCACCCTGTGAAAAAACAGGAATCTGGCTGCTAGTAGAAACTACAATGTTATGACTTTTTTAGGGAAATAAGAGTTGATATACGTTGACATTGGAATAACTTTGTGTGGGTTTTGCCTTTTTTCCCCTCTGAATATTTTAGTTTTAAACCACTAAATAGCACTGCTGTACTAAATATAAATTCTATGTAATACAAAAAAGGTGAAGTTGGACTTCATATGTACATTATATCTTGTGTTAAGAACAAAATTAGTCAATGTATTATGCATATTATTTGGGCAAATTATGGCTTCTTGTTTGGTTGGTTTTTTGCAGTGTGCTAACTGGAGAAAATTTGAGTGCAAGTTTTCCATGTGTTAGACATTATTTCACCTGATGCTTTTATCAATCTCATTTATTAAAATTTGTCTTTTTGGTATGATGCCCAATTATCATAAGAGTCTCTTCATAAATGCTTACATGCAGCAGGAATAAAAAAAAACCCTATGGAGAGCATCTCTAGAAAACTGTTACCATCCATTTGCTTCATAGGGAGTTCTGTATGCTTCAGGTACTCCCTGTATCTGCTTGATTATTTTTTTTCTTGGCTTGACTTTACCTTTTCTATGCACTCTCAAATGTATATGGTTGAAAATAACAGAAAGTTAGAAATCTGCTTTTATGAAAAGCCCCTTTTCACACGGGCCACAAAATGGTGCAACTTTGAGCACAAGCACATCCATTCAACAGTATACCTGATGTTGAATCATCTGCAGTTATTTCTATTAGTTTTCTATTAATGTTCAACTCAATTTTGAAATTGCTGTATTTCTAGGGAGTTCTCTAGGATAAAATTAGTGAAGAGAGAACCTTCCCTTTCCCTATTCTGCTTTCTGGTATTATAGTGCCCTTAAAAATGGACATTTTCAATAGATATTAAGAAGAACTAATAAAGACTGCAGTGTGCTGAACCTCGTCTTTGAAGCATGTTTCTTGTTACCTTTTAAGTCAGTACAAACATCTTATTTCAGATTAATCTACTGAAATTTATTGCAGAAAAGTGAACAGAAAATGACTGAAAAGAGCTGTCTCATGCAATCTAGCAGTAGAGTGACTGTAACATAAGAAAATGTTTTAAATTTTGTATTAATTTCTTAAAATCATAAAATCAATGGAGTAGTATTTCTGGAAATTGCTATGGCTGATCATTGTTAATTATTTTTTAAACACTTTAAGCAGTGTTTTTTGTTAAGTGTACAGAGCATTCAAATCCCTTTCCATGTTCTCTAATAATTTACATACTCCAAATGTTACCTAGATTAGAATTACAGGTATCAGGTATGGTGTGGTTTACCTTGAGTAACATTCGCTGTCTAAATGTAAATCTGGGTAGTAGGTTTACAGTAGATTGAAGAAACTGACATTTTTTTTAACTTGCATGTGATTAAGCCTGAGACATGAAAGATTTATACTCTGTCATTATATAAAATCTTATCCTTGTTTTGCTGGGTGAGTTTTGAGATGTTGCACGTAAAAAGAGAGAAGCTTCAAGGCTGTTAGCCCTTTTTGACCCCTGAAGCAAAAATAAAATAGAGGCAAAAAAGGCAATATTGAATTTGAAACTTGTGTGCAGCAGCACGATGGAATTTCTTTGGAAGGGAAGCAGGGTGGTAATGATCCTGATCCTAAGAACTTGCTCTCTGCGTGAATAAGGAAGCATCAAAAAGCAATAGAGACAAGGAAGGAGGAGGAGGAGGAGGAAGAAAGGTTATTATAAAACTAATCATAAATTATCAGTGAGGATTGATAATGATATGCCACAATAAGAGGGAGGAAATAACTCAAAATATGATGGTGCAGGAGGAAAGAAAGAAAAGGTCAAGGCTTCCCACTCTCCCACACTGCGTCTCCCATAAACTTTGGTCTCTTTTCTGTCTCTTGCAGGTACATTGGGAAGTGGAGACTTCACTTTTCCTGGTCTGGAAGCATCAGCTGGAGCTCCTTTCTGTCCCTGTTATGGGTACACATCCTTACTTGCCCTGGATCTGCAGAAGTCTGGCACTGTGAGGCGTAACACACACCTATTTGGCAAACATTATACTATTTGTTGGGTTGATGTCCTTAATCTCTGGACAGGCTGGTTTAATCTTTTCAAAACAAAGTGGCTACGCAATATCGTGCTACCACAATATTTGTATATAAGATATACTTGAAAACAGTGGGGGTTTCAGTAGTTTTATTGTTAATACTGACCTATGTCTTGAATAAGGAGAGGACTGCTTCACAAACCCACATTAATCTTTTTATAATATGAGACTAAATATATATATTTGTATACTTTTTGCACAGTGGCCATGGAGTGATGACATGGAAGAAGGCACAGAGAGAGAGTATCAGACTTGGTATAGCAGCCTCTGGACAGTTTAAAAAGATTAAAACAGGGACCAAATCCAAGTGATGAAGTAAACACATATAGGGGCATTCACCCATGTTTCCTCTGTAGTCCAACACAATGTCCAACTCCAAACATTTGACCTGTGCTTTCTTACATGCTTGTTAAGCTTTGGTGCTCACCAGTGCTTCCAGGTTTGGAACAGGTATGTGCTCAGACAGATGAAAATAATGATAAACATTTGAAATTGGAAAAAAAAAAAAAAGAGTAAAATGATCACTATAAAAACTTCACCCTGTGTTATTGAAATTAACACTAAGGTTTGCTCAGTTCTCACTCATTATGTTTGGCTTGTGTTGAGTGGTGACGATTACATGACACTGATGCATGGACGAATATTCTAATAGATTTTTAATTGAACTGAGGAAAATACTTGTGGGGTCAAAGTTTTTAATGAATGAACAGATTAAGTGTCCCATGAAAGGTACCATGTGGTTTTTTAAAATCTGAAAATTAGTTGCAAAGTCACAGTTGATTTATTATATGGTCTCTGTCTTGGGATAATAAAGTAGACTGAGAATTATAATAGTCAGAGAATGAAACCTTTGCTATTGAGAGTCATTTTGAAAATGAAATGTTTGGCTAACTGCTTTTAAATGACTCTACTCATATTCATAAGGATATTATTTTAAAGATAATGTGTTTAAGTCCTAACACAATAATGATTGGTCGTGTGTCATCTTCTGAGTTGTACCTTCTTGCTGTGCTGGGTATCACAATTTCTCCATGCACATTTTGCTCATAGTAAAGCAAAGGGAAGTGGGAAAACATGGAAAGAAAGTATCTTGGGCCACTGATAACATTTCCTGTTTATAAGTACACTGACCTACCTTTTTAACCACTAGTAAAAGCACAACTAGTAAAGAACATCCTTGTAAGACAGCATCTGCCTTCCCATGCGCCTGTAGCTGTCACTAAAATGATTTCAAAAAAAAAAAGCTTCTGTATACAAACCAGAAACTGTCATAGTTTTTCTCAACCAGTAATGTATTTTGATAATCCTTCTGCTTCTATACGCAATTTCTGCTCATAATTTTTGAAAGTTTCAAATGTACATTCTTCTTTCCAACGCAGTACTGTTTACCAGCTGTGATCATCTTCTTTTTTATTTTATTCTTGGTATTCAAATTCTATATCTGCATTGACTTTCTTCTTTCCAAGTGAATGATAAATAAAGTCAAGTATTTGTATCATTAGTCTGAATACCTATGGGCATCATGGATTAAAGTTTATCTTGTGGTTAACAGACAAGACAGGACTTGTGTAAGGAATTAAAAGCAGATTGTTCATGGAAACAATTGTTCTTTACATCCATGATTATTTTGCTTTACTGACACAATGAAATCAGAAGTCTATTCAGCAGAAAAGTCAGTCACTGGTAAGAAATAAAGCTGGTTTTAATTGCATTTTTTTCAAATATGGTGTAAAAAATTTCTTTCAAATTTAGGTTTCTTTTCATTCTGGTCAAGTAACTTTGAAGTTGTACACTCGAGGTGTGAAAGCATCCAATCAACTTTTATATTCTTCTGAAAAATATTTATAATGTATGGAGCAAAGGAGCATCAGAAATGTTATTAATAATTGTTAAAGAAGTGAATATAATAGTAGAAAATTAATTAATTAGAAAAATACATTTTATAAAGTTTCATAAACATAGGTGCAGAAAATGTAAAGCAAAAATTCACCAATCAGCAAAATATAAGATTATAATGCCTTTTTTTCTTTACTAACAACTTGATGAAGCCTGTATCTTTGCAAATAGATTGATGAGAATCTTTAATAAGTATCCACTCTGACTTCTTATACCAAAATGAAATGTTACGAAAAGGCTAGAAGTTATGTCATGCTTCAACACTTTCTGAATAGAAAAAAAAATGGTTTGAAGTAGTGAATACCCAGAGGAAAATGGAGTAGATAACCTGAGTCATTAAACTGCATTGTTAAGAGTGATTCAATTAATTTTTTTTCCTTATCTCACCCTATTTTCAGGTGCAGAGGGTTTCTATAGACTTGCGATACTCTCTTGTATTAGCCAGTTTCCACTTCAAATGTATTGGCTTTTCTTTATCAAATGAACAGTTTTGAATACTTTCAGTCAGGAGTGTTCATAGTAGACTAATATAGTTAATCTTATTGATCATACTTATGGTGAAATATTTCCTATTTCTTGTTATATTATTAAATTATGCAACATTGAAACTTTCATGACATAAAGGGAACTATGTATAGGAACAATTCTTGATGATCTAAATGACTGTACTACTGGGTACTAAAAATGAATTGAATAGGAGGTAAAGGAATTGGAATGCTCCTCTGTGGAAAATGGTCTTGTTAGACAGGAAACATTCCCTTTGCTTTCCTCCCAAAATTTTCCACTGAAGACATGATTTGAAGACATATTGATAAGCACAGGAAAACAGTTTGATTTTTACTTCTGCACTCTAGGAGAAAAATCTAGGGGAAAACCCATTTGCTTGAATCTCAGGTTCCTGAAACTTATATCTTGAAAAACATTAATACTAAGCACATGATAAGATAAGACTAAAAAATTTTAAACCTTTTTGCATGAAGCTGGATGAACACCCTGGGATAATACTTTAAAAGGTAGTAAGTTTAAAAGGAGTGTTTTGACATGATTTATAGAGCACTGGCTGCAGAGTTAGGGAGAAAAGAATAATAGTAGACGAGTGGTATCCAGCCCAGTTGTGTCATGTGAAGTAGAAAGCCCAAGTCTCCTATGGCTTGTAAGGGCTGAAGAATATAAAAATCTGACCTGACTTATGGAGCTGACTTTGACCATAGGCTTGTGTTGGGGAGCCGGGCTTCGTGAATGACTCCAGTGCTGGGTCTCACTCGGAGCGTGCAGTATACCTTATACACATTTGCTCTGTAAGCACCTTTAACTCATAAATTCTTTTTAAACCATAAGACTGAAATAAAAGTAATTTTTACACAGTGGCTCCTCAATTCTGTGTGTCTTTTAATGTTGAGGGTAATGACTGTGACTGTTCTCACGTTCAGTGCACTCTTTGGTTCGATGCATGCCATTTGCACCAGCTAGAAAACTGGAAGTAGATTTAAATTGACTAAAAATAGCCAATTGAGGGTTTTACCAGTGAAATACTATTTTTGGGGTTTTTTTTGGTAATAGCTGAAATCAGAGAGAAGTGTAGGCGCTTGTTCCTACCCCGGGTGGTCCCTGACGTGAAATAAGAAAGGAAGGGAAGAATATTTAAATATGGATTAGAAGCAGGTAAAATGCAACAAAAACTCCTTGGTGGAGGAGAAGTGGGGAAAAAAAATTATTTTTATAATAAGATACTATGTGTCAATAATATCAAAATGTTTGATATTGATATTATATTACTATGAGAAACAAATGTTTGGGTTACTTATGATATAATAATGTTTACTTATGATATAATAATTTTATGGTGAATCTAATGTAAATCATCTTTAAATCCTGGTTTTAAAATTAAACAAAATGAACCATGAATCAAAATGTAATACTTAAATGTAATTATTAAAAAAGACGCTCTTTCACTCCATGTTAATTTTGGTATTTATTACATCTGACTGTATCTCTTGATAACAGTAAGGAAGATAACCGTTTTTGATATATGTTATTACAGTTTTGCTTTGATAAATAAGCCTTTGTGATGATTCAGACTATAGATATTTGCAACTAAATAATTCTGAAAGAGTCTGTGGGGCTCATGTGTTTCTTAACGAGTCTACATGATACCAAGTGCTCTGCCTATTACACAGCATAATAAACTACTTATCAAAAGAACCTAAACCAGACAGCAACAATAAAAAAAAGAGGCAACTAATATTATAAACAATTGCTGAAGAAGGAAGTTGTGCTGGGGAAATTAACAGGGCTGGCAGATTTCAGTTGTAACCCATAGTGAGAAAGAGGAGGGAACTTCGTTCAAGTGGAAGTTTCTCAGCTGAAGAATAAAACAATTAGTGGTGAAAAAAATTAACATAAAAGCTCGATTCTGATTTTTGGACGTTTACATGTACAGAAACTAAGGGAACTGGAGTGAGTGACTGGGGACAGTACTATTCTCATCTACAGTGTTGTCCTTTCTGAAATACAGGGAGATTTCTTTAGATTTTCTATGCAGTAGGTCTGTCTGCCACCTTTAATTCTTCTGATAGTAGTGTGAGAACTTATGCAGAAGCTCCTGCTTTCTTTTGTAGCAAGATGAGAAGATAAAGAAAGATTATTAAAAAAAAAAAAAAAAAAAACTT
>VZRE01003086.1:185331-226792 GCA_013396775.1 Cephalopterus ornatus
CCCCTTATTTAAAACATATATAACATTTGCATAAAATGTGCTTGTAAAAACATGCTTTGGTTAGGTAAGCACTCTTTTAAGCACCCTATATTTTGGTATTTTTTAAAATTTTATTTTATTTAGTTTGATATGCCTTTTCTTTCCTTTTAAATGCTTTCTGGTTTTCATTTGTTGTCTATTCCTAACTGGTGGATTGTTATGCTGAGTTAACACTTATATTAACCTTTAAGTATGCACTGTTTAGTGTACACTATTCACACCATCCTTTTAATGCAGAATAATGGACAATTTCACACAGACTTGCGGTACTTCTAAATATTTTAATATTGGCCTGCTATCACTTAGAGGTCTAGTGTTTTTTTTAAGCGTGTGATGAGCTGTTGTCTAGGTTTGCCTACTTCTGCTCTGGCTTTAGCTGGAGTAGTTTCCTTCACAGTGGCTGGTATGGGATGGGGCTGTGTTTTGGATTTGTGCTGGAAACAGTGTTGATAATACAGAGACGTTTTTGTTATTGTTGAGCTTTGGCCTTACCTATTATTCTGTCTTTATCTCAGCCCGTGAGTGTTCTCACTTTTATTCTTCCAGTTCTTTCCCCCAAACCAACTTTGGAGGAGTGAGTGAGAGGCTGGGGGGTGCTTGGTTGCTGGCCAGGGTCAAACCAAAACACTTCTCCTTTAAAAAACTCAAAAAACCATCAAACTAAATTTTATGGAGAGGGTTCAATTTCATGAGTCTATTAAAAAAAGCAAATAAAAAAGAAGTGACATTTCATATTTCACCTGCACAGTTGGAACATACTAAAGCCATTATATGGATGTTTGCTACCAGCCCTAACAGGATAACTAATAAGAGTAGCAGCTCACCATTTTTGTGTACAAACCATTACTGATATGATTGGACATACTCAGCCGGTGCATTTCATAAATATTTGCTGATAGCTTTAGGCAAATGCTACAGTAAGCATCCCTTTGAAGCATTTTAAGCACGTGTTCTGGTGGTTGCACATTTTAAATCTTGTAATAAAGCTAAAATGTACTGCATAGAAAATTGCAAGCTTAGGTGTGTTCATAATTTTTACGCTCCTCTTCCCTTTTATGTAACTCCTCTTTAATGAGTACTGTACACCAAGTTTGTGCTATACAGGATCCTGTATTACTTAGGCTCTCCATGCCAGGAAGCTGAGGTACGGCTGCTGCTGTCTTCGATGCACCCCATGGTAGCAATCCTTGTGCTGCCCCATTCTGACTGTGTTGTGCATCCTAGGGATTCTGCCATAACCATAATCACTGGTTTTCTTTTGCATGCCACTTCAGTCCAGTGGCTGGCTGGGATGCATCTGGATTGCACACATGAACCTAGGAACTAGAAAGAAATCCTGGGTGTAGCAATTTAGACGTACGTGGGAAGTTCAGGATTTCATTCCAAGCACTTGAATGGGCTATGCTGTTGTGGCCACCTATTTCTGTTGTCCTTGCTAAATGAAATTCATTGTCCCTGCTTGTTCCAGACACCTTCTGCTTCCACCACTTCTCTACTGGCTTCTGCAGCCCCATGGTTATAAGAGCAAATCAGAAGGTCCTTTGTTGTGCTCTTCTTTCTAAGGTTTTTCATCTCAGCCCTTGTTCCAAGACTTGTGCACATAGTCTCCTTGTCTTGATAGACCTCTCTTTTTTTATCCCCCCTTCTTTCCTGCCCTTTTATTCCTCTTCTTTCAAGTATTGTCTGAAACTTCAGACATGAACCTATTCTTATGCTTTCTCAATTACTACCTTTTTTTCCCTCCCAATTTCTTGTATTTACCAGATCCATGGATCTTTTCTCCCATCTTTTCACACCAGCTGCCGATCCTGTTTTTCTTCTGATATCTCCCATCCAAATGCACTTTTTATTTGTTTACAACAACCACTTTTCTCTCTTATCACCCAAAGGGCTCTGGAACCTTTTGCAAATGAGGCTGTTATTCCATTTTCCATTACAATATTAATTTCTCAAATGGCTTGGAAACAGATAACTTAAGAAAATCCCTGTAAATATAATTTTGTTTCCTTTTTATCCTATTTATGGTGTTTCTGCTAGGTAAAGTGATATTGCTTGTGAAGAAAGTAACAACTTGGCAAGTTTGAAGCAAGTGGCAGAAGTGTATGGCTTGTTTCTGCTGTTCTGTTTTATATCACACTGTCAGCATCCAAAAGGTATCTATTTTTTCTTTTTTTTTTTTCTTTTTTTTTTGTGCTAAGTGTGGGGGATTGCCAGTAGCAGCTCCACATTTGCTGGCATTAGGATGACAAGGCTCAGCAGTGCTATGAGGCTGAGGCAGCTTTTCCTATGCATTTCCAATTAATCCCAGCAGGTTGCCTCTTTGTGGCAGGATAACATATAAAGTGCACCATAAGATTGTGGTACTTTCTCTTCCACAGATGGAAAGGAAAATACTTGTATCTGTACTTCAGATACATAGCTAGACAGAGCTTGCCTGTAGTCTTTTATCTGTGCATATATTTTGAACGTTCTGGAGTGCACAGCACAATCCAGCAGGTGTTCCTTTCTCAGCTGAAGATCCCGTTACTTATTTTGAAAATCAAAGAGAAAACCAGGCAAAATAGTGAGATCCTAAGAGCCAAAACAGATTAAATGATTCCTTCTAAAGTTACTACAGTAGACTGGCTTTTTTTTTTTTCTTGGCACATCTGTTATTGGGTATGATTGTTGTGCAGGATTTTATCATATAGATACACAAATGAGTTGTACTGATGTATCAGAATGGCTGATGGATGCTCTACCTTGGTGTTGAGTAAATGAAAACATTGATTTCTCTCCCTGCTAAAGAAGGGCTAGGGGATATACTCACACACAGAGTCTCTTACAGTTTCTGTAAATGAATAATTACCAAAATTTGTTTTTTTTTTTTAATTAGACAGAGGGCTCATTAATCAACAGTACTAAACTATCAAAGTCATTATTGAATAATATTTTATTATAACAGATTGTATTTCCTACAGAGTGGTATTATCCTGCAGACATTTTGAATTTCAAATGAATAGCTGCACGTCTCTGGGATCTGTTAACACGTGCCAGATCAGAGCGAAATAGCCACCAGCCACACAGATATAGTGTGACATTTCTGAATTCTCCTGTTTTCTTTTACAACCATATTTGCAGAAGTGGAAACAGTTAACAAAGCAAACATTTTTCTTAATGATTTTGGCAGCTGTACCAAACTCCTTTTTACATAAAGGCATAAATATTTTTTCTAACTTTCATATGATGTTTAAAAAAATGTATATGGTACACCTGTATAAGGATCCAAAATTAAGGTGTTCTTACATGTTTATATGTTCTATATATTCTTTCATATACGATTGAACTCTTTTCTTAACATTTGCTTGCCTGTGATTTAGATAAAAAAATTAACATTTTCTCCCCCAATCTGCTTATTTGCATTAAATATATAATTGTCTCCTGGAATAAAATAGGAAACTACTTAATGTTTAGTGTATTGGTGTCCTGACAGATTAAAAAAAGAATAGCAAATGAAAAATGTTATTTTCAGACATAGTTAAAAATAATTTGAACCGTTCACTGCTATTAAAGTGTATGTACTTACTGCACGTGGTTAGAAAAAAAAATAGTTTCTATGAAGTACTGCATATTCATTAGTGAAATGTGAATCTAAGGTCTCATTTTGTAGTGGAAGTGTATAGCAGGTGATTAAGCTTTAGAAGTGAAAACAAGATACTCCATTCAAAAGGTAAACTCCAGGCTTCAGTAAGGTGATAAGATAAATATTCTTGCTGGTAACAGCAGGAAATGTTCTTTGATGTGCTCTCTGGCAGCTCAGTACAAATGGTCCTTACACAAACGCTGATGGAATTGAAAACTAACTAGAGGAGTCAGCCTCTAAAATATATCTCCTTAAAATCCTGTTCTGGCAATAGAAATATAGTATTTTAGAAATAAGAAAATAAGTCAAGCTAACTCATTTTTTATTACCAGGGTATACAAAGAATAATTTTCAGAAAATATTATTAAGATCTTTCTAGAAGAAGTATTTATCTTTAAAGGTAAAAATCATTGAGGTTTTCGAATAGTGAAATTATAATCTGTCTAGAAAGTAATTTTTCAAAAGGTGCATTGCTTTTAGAGAGGACAATAAATTAAGATTCATATTTATCACAAAAATCTAAAGATTTCTTGAAACTGTATTAATAATATTTATGAAATTCTTACTATATAATGTATATAGTTCTTGAGGGGAAAAAGCATTTCAAATGAACAGAAATACAATTTTTTTTTTTTTGGTGTCAACTTCCTAAAATGAATTGAAATATTTTCTCTGTTTTCTAACCTGTGCCTCCATGCACTTCCCTGGTATTTCACTACCTATATTGAGCATCTCTGTATGCCACGCTCAATCCAAGTAGACATTCCAGCACATGTAACAGCCAGCTTGCTCCCCTCACACAGGCCAAGGAAGTTTCCCAGGCACTATGATATAAGTTCATTAGCCAAGAAGAAGCCAAACAATTCTTTCTAAAAAGTGCTATAGTATATTAATGAAAAATTAGGTATCTAATTGTAGCTGAAATTTTTCTCCAACCTACAAAACACTTTGTTAGTCTTTTCTAACAGATAATCTCTAGCTGTGATCATGCTTACTTTGGTACCTGATTCCTTGGCCCCTAAAACTGATGGGCAAGCACTGGAGTGTTTCTGGATCGCTGCATCATGAGGGGCCTATAGGGGAACTCACTCCTGACGGCAGGAGGCAAGGACAGATGGAAAAGTCCCAGCTGGAGGTTTGCTTTGTGGGGTTGTAACACTTCTGTTTGTCATTACGAAAGTTGATGGATGCAGGGGTGAAAGACATTTCCCTCTCTGTTTCCAGCCATATTCTGGGCTGCACCCAAAGCAGGGTGGCCAGCAGGTTTAGGAAGGTCATTCTGTTCCCCTACTCTGCTCTCACAAGACCCCATCTGCAGTGCTGCATCCAGCTCTGGGACCTCCAACATAAGGACAAGGACCTGTTGGAGTGAGTCCAGAGGAGAACCAGAAAGATGATCAGGGGGCTGGAGCACCTCTCCTATGCAGACAGGCTGAGAGGGCTGGGATTGTTCAGCCTGGAGAAGAGAAGGCTCTGGGGACCCCTCACTGGGACCTTTCAATGCTTGAAGGGGACTTCTAAGAAAGTCAGGAGCAGACTTTTTAGCGGGGCCTCTTGCAATAAGACAAGATGTAATGTTTTATAAGTGATAGAGGCTTGATTTAGACTCAATAAAAAGGAAGAAATTTTTTACAGTGAAGGTGAGAAAACTGGCACAGGTTACCCAAAGAGATGGTAAATGCCTTGTTCCTGGAAACATTCAAGTTCAGGCTGGATGGGGCTCTGAGCAACTGCCCCTGCACATTGCAGAGGGGTTGGATGTGATGACCTTTAAAGGTCCCTTCCAATTCAAACTATTCTGTGATTCTGTGACTCCATCCAAATACAAATGCAAGCTTGAGTGAGACCAATATACTTTACATCCCGTGTAGAATACATTATTTTTATTTATGTGTTTTCCTGGATGCATAAACATACAAATGGCATGGCTTGGAATAATTTATTTGAAGGATAACATATATATGCTAGTTCTAATTTATAAATGATTACACTATACAAATAGCAAAAAGAGGGTATAACTAAGTTGCTTGCAGTGAAAATAGAACCTGGAAATAAAATAGATGGGCTCTTTTCCTTGGGAAAAGGTTTGGGTTCCATGAATGCTGTACTGCTTGAGAATGTTTTACTAAGAAATATAGAAATTATCTTTTCCAGGGAAGTACCACAAGTTTCCAGTCTTTCCATTTTATAAAATTTCACATTACAGGGAGGCACAAGAAGATACTGATGTGAATTCCACTAATTCTTGAAATAATAGCTGCATCTAAATTGCAGTGTTTCAGAGAAGCTTAAGAGGCTGCTCCTGATTGCCAAAGGTGAGGTATTCTCAATTACCTCAAGTGCCAGTGACCTCCACAGCAAGGATAGGAAGCCTTGGTTTTGACACCCACTTGGGAAAGAGATTTCTCATAGGCAGGGAATGGTCTTGGATTTGAAATTTCCAGATATTAAAAACAAATTGCCTTCATCAGATAGAGGAGTAATTTTGATTGATTTTTTTTTCACGATTATGTGAATCACGTTCAAATTGTAATGGCTGGAAGTGTAATGGTTACTAGACAACAGAATCTGTTCTGCTTTACTACAATCTTTTTTGGTTTTGTATTTTGGCTCTGAAATTATTTAGGCTGTTGAATAAATGCAACATACAACGGCTATTCTGAAGAAAAAACATTGAAATGTTGGAACCACTGATAGTAAAGAGGAAGAGATTTAGCAAGTCTTCTCACTTCAATGTGGATTTCAGAACTGGTTACTAAATTTGTTCATGAAACGAGTAGAAATGGTGAGAGAGGAGAATGAACAAATAAAAGTTTAGAGGCTTGTCTAAGAACAAACTCCTGTGTCAGCAGGTCTGAATGATGGCAGTTTTATACAGCTAGATATTTTAATGTACCACTATTAGTACAGTTAGTGTTTTCCTCACTATGGAGAAGTTAGAACAAAAAACTTTCCTCTATCAATTTGTTTCATTGCTTTGCCAGCAGGAATCCACTTAATTATACCTTAATTTGTAGTTTTAATGAATGCCATGAAGTTGTTGCTTTTTCTGTTTTTGGTTATACAGTACATTCCAAGAAATGAAGTTACAATGTGCATTATGCTAAAAAAAAAAGCATATTATAATATGCTGATAAATAGTGTACGATCATAATCCATGCTTTAAACAATTACTCTAAAGAAAATGTAAAAAGTTTTGGTCTGGATTTTCAGACTGGATTTCATACACAGATTAAACTTTGGTCCCACTAAAGTTGAGAATGATATTCAGATCTTCTTCAAAAAGTCAGGTAGAATGAAAAAACTAGTTGGTACATTAAAAGAAATAAAGAAAATAAAATCAATGCATTTTGTATATCTGTAATAATTTTAAAGTTATATAAGTATGTATTGGCACATCTTTATAAAAAAGGTTTTATATGATATTGGTATATAACTATACATCTGTTACGATTTTACAAGATGTAAGTTGTTTTATCACTTAATTTTTTTTTTATAGCTATTGATTCTGAAAATGTTTCTCTTCACATTTTCTTATACTTTCTTTAGGGGGAAGGAATGCAACAAAGTCGAGGCAAGTTAATACCACTGAAATCAGTCTAAGGTAAGAAGTTTCTCAGTATAAGAAAAATAGGAAGGATAAACAAGACCAACCTAGAGAATTCTGTTATTTTCTTCTAGTACCACATAGTCCAGGAAAAGGTATTGAGGCACCAGAATTTATTTGCAGGGAAACTGAAATCATTCTTCTGATTGATGTTTATGGTTTTCTGTTACTGTCTGATGAAAGAAAATATAGTTCCTTGCTATAAAAGATCTGTAATATTCATTCTCAGTGTAAATGGCTCCCAAATGATTATTTAAGCCAAACAAGAGTTCATTTTCACCAGGGAGTGGCAAGCAAGTTCTTGGGATTTCCATAATAATTGGCTTGAACCAAGTGATATTCCATACAGTACCACGTATACAGAGAGTAATGAGTATGGTAGCCACAGTCTGTGAGATCAGTATCAGGACTATAATGGAAACTGAATATTTTTCAGTCTTTGGAGGTTTTGAAACATCTATACAAGCTAATGACCTAATTTAGATAAACATTAAACATTAATTTAATCACATTACTTGTAATTATTAGCAGACACACAATATGAAGGCCTTACAGTTTTCTTCAAAAGTTATAATAAAAATAAAAAATAACTTGTTTGACCTAATTCACTGCATATAAAGGACTCAATCAAAGACTTTTAGATTTAATAAATACTTAGCTTAGAGTAATTTGTCCTTATATATCATTTAGCTGTAAGCTAAAGTGTGGGGGTTTTTGCCACATGTTGACTTAGGAACAAAATCAGACTACAAGTCTGAAAACATTACTTACTGAAAAACCCAAACCCATTTCCTGAGAGTACATGGCATATCTTTTATCTGGTACACCACCTCATTCCTGCATTGACTTCTACGCTGGTCATAAGTTATCAGGTAAAAATATACTTCCCAACTCCTCTGAAATATTTTAAGTTAAGCATGGGAGTGAGAGTCTTGAAGTTCAGAGCAAAAACTGTGCTCAAAAAAGTCTCGATGTTTGCTTGGCAAACATCATGGAAACAGGCATACCTGACCCCAAAGGCCTGGGAGAGAGCGAGATGATTTCCTCTCTGCTAACTACACTGGGCAAGAAGCTACACTCCCTACGCATTTCAGTGATTAAAAAATAATGGCTGGAGTATAAAAAGAAGTGTATAGCAATTTTTATAAAAGGATTTTGAAGTAAAGGTTCCGATCGTAGAAGAGTGTGACCAAACAAATATTTTTAGTTTCCTAGTTTTAAAGGAAAAGTAGCTGTTACACAAAGTCTTGGAGCTGAAGGATGTAGAGTTTGGTCCCTGAAGTGATGATTCGGGACAGAAACACTTAGTAAATCTAATTTCAAGAAACAGAAGTGAACTGTTTTCTGAAAGCTGGCAAATGACTATGACTGCTCAATTTCTATCAGGCAGAAGGAGAGGGCTTTCTTATTTAATAGAGTGGTGAACTCATCTACTTTTTCATTTTTCAATGGACCATTGCTCAGGAGCACATATTCCATGCCTTTACTCACGTTACTCAGAAACTACACTTTTTTCAGCAATATTGAAAAATGGAGATTTATATGAAAAGAGATAAAACAGCTTTTTTTACCAATGGATTATCAGTGATATAAAATTATCTTTTTAGAGGCTTGTTGAAAGCAATTTTTTTCACTGTAAAAATTGGTGAAGCCGTTGTCTGTATAATAAATTTTTCAGTAAAAGATGTTCAGCCAGCTCTCTGAGTAGCTGTGTTATCTGTGCCTGTGGGTAACCTGAAGTCTGTCTTTGGTCTCTAGCAGGTCAGCTGTCAACCTAAGCTAGAATGTGCTTTTGCATACAACAAAGTGGGCAAAGGGAAATCAAGCCAAAGCTGCATTTTTCCTATCTCAGGAATGACTAACAAAATGGGCCACATGTAGTATCTTCCCTTCAGTATGCTTAAATCTCATGTGGACTTTTTATCAAAATTCACTTCCAGCCCCCAAACCCCGCAATATTTGGCGTAGAAACAAGGGGAATTCATCAGATGGAAGTGTAGTTAATTGGCTGTAAGTTTGTAGGCATAAGTCAGAAGACAGAGCAATCAACATGTTTTGGACACTTCTGCTGTGTAAAATTTTTCTACTTCTTGCAGCTGTTTCTCCTTTCTGTCCTTCACTCAACTCTGTTCTTCAGGCTCTGTTTGAAAACATTTTTCTCTCCTCCTTCCTCTCTCTGATGTAGTCACCTTTTCTTCTTTTGTTGCTATTCCAGCTGGGTAATCCTTGCTAAATAGAGCATTCCTGAAATATTGTGGAGCCATGATGACTCCTGCAATTGCATTTTTCAATTTATTTATGTTATACATCTTTCTCTTATGCCATATTTATATAAGCAGCTACAACAGTGGAGCACGTTATCTGTAGACTAATTAGAATGTACTATAATAAACATAACTATTAATCATGACTTTCATTATTTTTTGCTCTATAAACTGTTGATATAATCCAGGACAATGTCAAGAGAATGATCATTAATAACAAACAGTTAGTATTTACTAATTAATTAAAGCTGCTCATTTATTTATTTGAAGGGTAAAGATTAAAGGAACAGACCGTTCCTGTAATTTACTGTAAATGAAGAACAAAAATATCTTCCCTTGGAATTGAAATTTTCATGAAACTTTCAAAAGTGCATTAAGGACCTTGTGAGTGGAAAGCCACAGCTGTTTAATGAGTCAACTTCACTGCTTAATTTTCAGCCAAAGCACTCAGAAGCTGTATGGTGTATGTGTGAAATTGTATTAGGCAAATAAGAAAAAGTATTCTCTTTTTCACACTGTCTGCATAGAAAGAATATCTCTTGCTATGCTTTTTGTGCGTTGTTTACAGCGAATGGAGATGTGACCTTATCTCCATGTCTCATTTTGATGTCTCTTGGTTCTGTTGTGTTTAACTAATATAATACAAAACCAGAAAATACCAACTTCTTACAAGAATATAAAATTGGACTGAGAAAGGGAATTTAACTTTTTCTCTTACTGCCTCAGGCACAGCTCAAATTAAGTTTCACCCATCTCTGTGGAACTGATTTCTCCAGCCTATCTGCTGGAGTTACCTTACACAACTATTAATGCCTTCTTTTGCTTATGTCTTTCACAGTCTGTTTTTGTAATGCTCTAATTACACTTTGGATGTACTCCTGTTTCTTCACTATGACAAATTTAAGTATGAAAAGTTTCTAGCTGTTAAGTGCTCAGTTTTAGTTAACATATTATGTTGCCTTATCCTTTTTAGAGTCTTCGTTGATGAAATTTTTTTTCTCTAATTTTAATGTATGGTAGTAATACCATGAAAGCATGAAACGGAATGGGAACAGTGGTAGTAACTCGAGAAAGGCTGTTAGAAAAACTTCAGGTAGTAAGAACTCTGTAGTCTTTCCCATTTTTAACAATGATCATCTGTCATGGTGTTGAAGGGCTGCTGGTCAGTGTTGGGGTGCTGAGGATTCTTTCCAAGATTGTGGTGGAAAATGTACACCCTCCAGAGTAGTTTTAGTTTGGACACTTTGGCTCCACTGCCTGTTATGTGGAAATCCACATCTGGGCTGTTGAATCCTGAAAATTAATTTACTTAAAGCGTCTTGAAAGTATTGATGCACCAAATGACTTCTGTAGAGTCTGTTAAAGAGAAATTCTTAAACAAATTCAGAAAGATTGTCTCAAACTATGAAAGCAGTTTTTGAAATGAAAATGGGTGTCAGCTGAAGAAACACCTATTTTTGTTCATTTCTTTTTGTTATAAATTATTTCATGCCCACTGTGTCCCATGTTTCCAGCTTTCCAGAGGAAAGAGTCTGACCTTTGTAGAATGTGTTTTGAAGCTCACTGGTATTTTGTGTCTTTGAATGCAAAATTATCTTTTCAAGTCATAAAATTTGGGTGTGGATTCATTAAGTAGTGCAATACACGGTAAAACTTTTAAAAAAATACTCTTGGAATGCAAATTTTTCAGGTCCTTCACGGTGGGACTAAACCGTTCTCCTGGGTGGGGAGCAGTGCACTTTCAAAGCATTTGAGATTTGTAGAAATGACTCATTCGATCCTGTGGCTTACTACTGTCATTTTAAAAGTTTGTTTTTTATAAGCATAAGGGACAGATACTCAGCATTAATCCATGACAGAGCTATGTTAATTTATATGACATAATGATCCAAAAAACTTGAGGCGGCCTTTTTTGCGAAGTTGTGGCAATTTTTCTTAGTGAATCGGCATGTGCTGTGAAAGGTAGAAGAACTATATAAATATATATATATATACACACACATCACACTTGCCGTCCTCCTCCCCCTTATCTTTGTGTCATAAATTAAAAAAAAAATTAAAAAAAGAGTAATTAGCTCCTTCGGTCTGTTAAGCTTAAAAAAACCCAACTTACTGAATGAGCATAAAATTGATGTGCCTGCATGTCTATGGAAGCAGGGTGTTCCAGTGGGATCTTGTTCATTCTGTGAGTTTTTGTGACCTCTGGATGAGCAGAACGTTGCACATGAATATGTAGGCCAGCACCAGCAAGGCAGATGTTACACTTACTGACCTTCACTCACTGAAACTGGTAATCAGTTTGCCTGTCATTCATCCTCCTTTTGAGGCTTTCTTGCAGCAAATGAATGCCAAGGAGACATATTATATCCTGTAGGTCCTGCCAGAAATTAGGTTTGGACTTGGATATTTTGGAATGAATCTGAGTTGAGTTTGACAACAAAGGGAAGGCTGCTGCAGTAACACGTGCAGATGATGCACTTCTCAATCTGTTTGTATTCTCCAGACAGGGAAAGATCAGGGCCCTTTCCTGCCTTTCATTCAGCTGTGGATAGGAAGGCAAAGTATGCAAGAATGTCAAAACATGTAATCTATTTATTTATGCTGACAAACTGCTACTGAAGTTGCATCTATGTAACCTAATGAATCTATCTAACCTAACACCTAGCAGTGTTCCACTTAATAACAGGTAAATAATTAATGGTCAGCAGCAGAAGTCTTCAGCCTTGTAATCTGGAAATTAGAATAGGGTGAGGATACACACATTAAATGTTAAGATAAACCTTTTCTTATACAGGTAATAATGTCTTACATACTTTAACTGCCCACTAAGTACTCTGTGTTTGATTAAAAAGCAAATTTTCTGTCTTTCTTAAGCAGTTTTTTTTTTTATTTCCCACCATTTCATTAATGGTTTTCAGAGGCTCTGCAAAGGTTCATGAGGATGAGCAGCACTGCACCTGCATGTACTGGATAGAAGGAATGTGGCAACAGATGCATAATAATGTTTAAGAATCAGAGCATATGAGGGTTTGTAAGACTTTAGAAGCTGCAGTGGGATAGTAATAGAAGGTAGGTTTCTAGACAAGTAATTAATTAAAAAAAAAGGTATAAATACTGATGAAAAAGCTTCAATCAATATTATTTGGAACAATGTTACATGTTGTATATGACAAGGAAACATATTCTTTGTCCCCTTCCTTGACAAAGGAGAGGTAGATGCTCCTTAATTATTGCCTCTTCATCAACCAGTTATAGTTTTCCAACTTTTGAGTCAGTGGTCCCTTTTTCAGCATATGCAGCAGCAGAAATAATGTGAAGCCATTTACTGGCAGCCCGGGTTCTATACCCCTTCAACCTCCCTCAGGTTCTACCTGCTCTATCCTGTTTGTTCCTTTGACGTTTGCCATCTTCTTCTAGATTTTAATCAGATTTGTAAGAGTACACGAAGTAGTAATGACAAACCCTATGGTGTTCTACAAATATGGGATAAAAACGTAAGGTTAATACCATAGCAAAGAAAGAATCCCCCAGGAATGCTGCAAATTCACAAGCACATTTGGTCAATGGTTGTGTAATGTAAATCTGTTTTGTGCACATTGTGTGAAATACAGACCTTGATGTTTCCTATTAATTTTGATACAGCGAATATTTCAGAGAACTATATGCTTATATTCCAAGCACAAATTGCATCTTATTATTTCTTTTTGGAGGTTGTAGTAGGATTTATTAGAGTGATACTGAGATGCAAAACTGTCTCACTTCCCCCTCCTTTTTTTATTGGTTGATTTCAAAAGAGAAAACAGATTTCTTCTGTTTCTATTTAGTTATATTTATCCTTAAGTGTATTGATAACCATAGCACATTAACTTCAGTATCTGTTTCTTGAGATGCCATTATCAGCCTTCCTCTGCTTCCAGTGCAAAGTCCTTTCCTATGTCTTTTGTTGTTCTTGGTACTTTTTCCTGAAGCAGCTTGGATTTTTGTGGAGTTATATGTTCTTCTATAAAAAAAAATGCTGGGAAGGCAACAACCAAGAAGTGCAAAACTGAGAGAGCACTGGCCTTCAGGCTCATGCAGGCAGATGTTCTGGTACTGCTCCTTGGTTGAGCTCTCCCCTGCCTGCTCTAAACTTCTCCAGTGCTTTGTGTCACACTGTGACTTGTGTCTCACAACTGTTCAGAAACTCAGAAAAGCTGAGTATGCTGGGTGTATCTCGAAAATAATGTGAAAAAAACAGACAACAAAACCACCTGACTTAACTAGTGTTGTGCAAAGATTATGTTGGCACATACCAGAATTTATACTGCAAGGTTGTAATTGCAGCTTGCAGCTGAAGAGCATCCAGTACAGCTCATCAGGAAAGTCAGCTTGGTCCTTTCTCAGTCTGCAGTTTTTATTCTTCTGGCGTAGCTGTACCTGTCCAGGAGGGCTGTAATGGACAGCAAAGAAAGCCAGGGCATGCAAACCCACTCCCTCTGCCTCTGTATTTGCTTAAAAGAGAGCACTTGGAAACAGTGATATTATCTCAAGAATATTAGGGTGACCCCTTGATTATTTTGGCCTTCAATTGCCTTTCCATTACCAGAAGGGTTCCACTAAAAGACAGCACTGAGGAAAAGATGCACAACAGTGCAGTGCACCTCTAAGTGAGCAGACGTCCTTTATCACTGTGCTGACCAGTTGACCTCTCAGTGTTACAAGGTCTTTGGGGTGTTGTTTGCCTTGCTATGTGAGTTTTACACCTCAGAGCTGAGCCAGAGCTGGCAATGACCTAGGCTGTTAATAGCACAGCACGCAATTTTGATGTTGTAGCTTGAGTTTTTTGAGCACTCTCTGGTCATATAAGTTTCAGTGCCATTTGCTAACCCAGGCTATTTCTTATTCCAGAGCTTTTAGCCTCTGTTTCCGTGTCACTGCTGAGTGACATGATCCACTCTGGTTAAAAAGGTATTCAGAAAGATGAAAGGAAAGAGCTTTTAGAGAGGGTGCAATAGTATCTCACTTACTTGTATGCATGAATACGTCTTTGACTTTGAGATTTTATATGAGGATTTTTTTTTTTAAAAGAACTTGCAGAAGGTTTTTAAGATTTGCAAAAATGCACTTTAAGAGCGATATTAATAATAAATGTATTTTCATTATAAATACACTATCTATAATTCCATATGGGTGTAACCAAGTCAATTTTCTTTTTAACCTAGCAATCCCATTTAAGAAGTTTGCTTCCTTTTTCTTCTTTTTTCTCCTTTTCCAGTTGTGAGTTAAAAGTAGAAAAACCTGCTGTCTTAATGGCAACTAAAATCTTAGCAGCAGCACGAAACCAGCCCAGAGTGATACACAGCCACTGAATCCTTTGAATCCTGCCCTGCCTGAGACCTTAATACTGGCTTCAGATTGAACACATTTTTAAATATGGAAGACAATTCAGTCTCTGAAAAATCGTGATCCTAGGGCTTTCTGCAACACAGACTCTCAGTTCTGAAGAGAAAAGAAAAAAACAGGAAAACACTTCTATTTGCATCTGAAAATTAGAAACTAGAGTGATAACAGAAGAGTCTAAGATTGCAGTTTAGAGAATTCAAGAAGAGGCCAATGTTAGTTTTCCAGGCTGTTTGGTTCAGAAAAAAAATCCCTCAGTGCTTGTTTATTCTCCATATATTAGGCTTTTCAGAGTGACATTTACCTTTGGTCACGAATGTGTGCAGGAGTTTGCTTTGTTTTATTTATTTTGTCCAGAAAAAAGCATTGGTTGGGTTGTACTTTACCAGAGAAATGTTATTGTTGGGCTTACACACGCAAGTAAATAAGGTAAAAAGTGGCATAATGGTACATATCAGCCGGTTCCTGTTTATTTGTTGAACAAACCATCATTAGTGGCTGTGAATGGGTCTCATTGTGCTGGTGTCATTGATGTTGTGCTTAGTCTTTTGAGCTGTGGGACAGTTGATTATGGCTGAGAAAAAGGCTAAATAATAGGACTTGAAACACTCTTCGGCAATTACCAAGGCACTGGTACTGAACAGTTGTTTTACTCTGGAGAGAGGAACTTTTTGTCCAAGCAGAGACAGCAGAGAAACCTCAACCATCCTCACAACTGAATGCACAGGATGTTTCTGTATGAGGTAGGTGAGTTTGGGAGTTATGCAGCTAATTCTGTGGTGATGTATGATGTGCTATTTCTAAATTCATGCTTCTGAGTCTTCACTGAACTGTGTGTTTTTAATACGCTCAAATCTCCCCAACCTCCTTCATTTGTGCTCCCCCATTGCACAGAATCTATATATCTTTAGATGTGCCAAAAGTGGTATGAGTACAGTTAAGAAAAAGAACTTTCAGATTCTCTGCTGAAGAATAATTATTATTAAACGGATGGTATTTTATTTTAATTGTTATTAACTATACGGACAAGAAAACACATGGCATTGATGGAGTGATGCCATACAGACCCTGGTCCGTTGTTGTCCTAGGGTCTTAGTAAGTGATGGGAAGGAGGAATTGATTCAGGTTGCTGGAAACAGAGCCTCAGAAGTGCGGGTTATTCGTCCTGCCTCAGCAGAAGGTGATCCCGGCCTGGGGACTCTTGTCACTTGTTTGGTTTTCCCGTGGCCTGGCTCTTCCCTTGGGGCAGAACAGTGCACAGGAGGAATTCAGAGTCTGCAGTTTTTGTGTCTGGTTCTGTGCAGCCGATGTAAACAACTGCATTGCAGTCAAAAGGGATCATATGGTAGGGAAGTGCACCCTGGAGTGCCTCTTTCTCTCTTTACTGGGCTAAAGAACATCAGTGGCATATAGATTTTCCTTTGTTATCAATGGTATGCTGTTCATACTTAAACTCATCGTAATCCACTGAAATAAGTTATTGGGTTTTTCATTGCCATCATGGATAGCAGGAAGGAAAGGGCTCTAAGAGGGAATCTGGAAACGATATACCTTTGAAAAGACAGGAGGAGGGCTGTAGAAGGAAATGTAAACAGGACTGGGATAATTTGATTTACAGAATACTTCAGCTGCTGTTACTAATGAAAAATAGCAGTACACCAGGAATGGTAATTTGGTACCTTGGTAGGGGAAACAATGTCTTTTGTTTTAGCACAAAATGTGTGTTCTGGACACAGCAGAAACCTATATAGGAAGGTGAAAAAGCTCCTATTTCCTGGCATCTTTGGGATTTAATAGAAAAGAGTGTTGAGGACAACACAGGACTGTAGTCACCACAACAGACCAGTACCATAACAACCTAGAAAAAGGCTAATCTCAGTACCTGTAGTGGAGCAGGCTCAAAAAGATGGCACTGTTTAAATAGAAGATTGGAGTCATGTGAACTCAAAGGGACCAATTATTTTTTTTTTCAGCTGTGCTGGTCTCTCAGCCTAAAGGCACCTGCTGAACTATTCCCACTCTCATTTCAATCCAGAAAATTCACAGGTGGTTCGTGTTAGATTATGGGGACCTTCATAATCATCATTTTGATGTTACGACTTCTCTGCTCACTGTATTTCAGTGCTTTGATCAGGGGACTGGTTTTTCTTATAGTCACAGATGGTTCCTGTTTGACAGGCTGACAGGCAGACAAAGTAAATAGGCACGAAAATAAAATATTCCTTTGTTTTGGTGAGTCAGGCCAGTGTCATGTGAGTAGACACTGCCCTGTAATCCTTCTGACTGTGTTAGGATGGGGAGAGGGTATCGTGTATAATGGTACACAGGAATCTTGTATCGTTCTTTCCTGGACTATCTTGCTGAGGATTTGATCAAGTCTGAGCTTACAATGAATTTTCAGTGTTACTTTTTCAATTAAGGTGGTAAGCGTTGCCATTACATAGCCCTCTGAAATTTCAAGGGGTTAGTCTGGACAAATCCCATCTGGCAAAGATGTGCCTGATCCTGCATATCAATAGGAGTTTTGAGCACAGATCAATAGCAGGATGAAATGCTACATAATTATTGTGTGTCTGTGCCTTTATCTACTTGCCTGCATTCACAATGCAAAACCAAAAAACCTCAAGAAAAAAAAAAACCCCTTTGGGTCACTAAAGATACAGATTCTAACATAGCATTAAACCAGTTACCTAGGCAGTAAAAATGCTCTTATGATAAATTTCTTTATCATGAAGAGAGAAATCTAATAAATAGTGATTTTGAAATTGATTAAATACTTTGGATTAGGGACTGCTGAAGGCATTTGTGGCAACTCTTGACAGAACGTGACATCTGGTCGGTGAATTCTCCTGGGATGGTTTTGTGGGATTGGAAATCTGGTTTTCCATAAAGAAAAATTGTTGCTGACCTATTGATGCGATATGACATTGCTTCCTTTTTTGGCAGGTTAGCCAGTGACAGAGAAAGTTAGTCCTGCCAGCCTTTACACTGATCTGTTGCCAGGTAAACAAGAAAAACAATCAAATGGGAACCTGGCTGACTGCCCCCCCCCAAATAAAATAAAATAAAAAAGATGACAGCATGACAAATTTCTCTTTCTCATTGTCTATCAGTTCAAGTGAGCCTAGAGCTGTGTTTTTTGTCATTACCTTTAGTTTTATTGAAAATGATGAAGCTTCCAAGAAAATGGATGTTGTTTTATTGATGCATTGCCTAGTTAAAGACCAACTCTTTATATTCAGTACTTGAAATAAATGATTCAGTTTTTAAATAGTTGAAAGGAAGCTTCGTTAGCAGGGAACTTTTGTACACATTTTCTCTTTTCTGTGTCCTGAATGGTTTTGACGGATCAGGTTTAGCTGGTCAATTAAGCTTGATAGGGGTTTGTTAAGCACTCCTGTTGAAAAGGAGAAGAAAGCCTGTTATTCCTAAAGGTACTAGGGGAATGAAAGGTGTGAATTTTTTTAGGATTTAATCCATTTTGGAACCTAGTGGCTCACAGGCCATAGCTTCAGATGAGGACCTTTGAGTGAGCTCTTGCTACAAAGATTGCGTCTCCCATCAGTCCGTAATTAATGGAATAATTTGGGGCTGGTTTCTGGTGCTTCCTGTAGTGACTGAGAAGTCCAGGCCCTGAAACTCTCAAGTGAGGAAGACGAGCAGATGGGAAACATGGCAAGAGGGGGCGGCAGTGGCCTGTGCAGGGGTTGATTTCTTAAACTTAACCCTGGAAGCTCGATGGTGGGGCAGGCACACAAGAGTTTTCAAAATTTTAGTCTCATATGAGGAGTCCTAGAGCAGCCTGGAATTCTGCCACTGGTTTGGGAAGTGGTCTAAGTTTTGACCGGGTTTGGTAGCTTGGCTTTATTGATCCTCGTTTCCAATTTACAGTAAGAGCGGTTTCTCGAGGTACTGAAAACAATGAGTTTATTTTTAAGGAAAATATCTTAAACCATTCAGTTTTTTATAATGGTAGATATTGTAATTTCAAGATATAATTTCCTTTGTTCAATATGCATGAAATTCCAACAGACTATTTTTCACTAAGAAAAAGACTAGGTAGAAATTTCAAACCAGCGTCTTCAAGTATTTTCCTACTATTCCTATTCCTACTACTAATATTCCTACTGTTTCTAAAATACTAATTTGCAATCAATAACTTCAGTTGGGTGAATGCTACTGGGTAACTCTCTATTAGTAAAATTATGTGTCTGTCAGTGGAAACAACCATAAATATAGACAGAAAAATGATGTTTTCACATAAGAAATTACTTGGTGGTTGTTTGCTAATGCTTTCCCAGATTGAGATAAATTAAGGTCAGGGAAGGCTGTCTCTTATAAAAAAAAACAGTGCCAGAAGAGAACATAGAAGATCTCATGAAGAAATAACCATCAATTGTATTGTAAAAGCATACGAAAATACATATTAAATGCATATATTGGGTTGTAAGGATTATTTTCTAGATATTTGAAGTGGATGCTAATGCTCAAATTCTTTTTGATCCCAAGTATTAAAAAAAGCTAAAGACATCTCAGTGTAACAATGAGTATATTAAATAATGATTGATCATAACTGAGTCAATCTGCCTTGGAAACATGTTTCTTTTTATTTGTACTTGTGTTAGATTCTGCTATTCTTGCCATCAGGTTCTGCTACTTCTCCCAGAATCTGCAAGAAGCCAATTTTTCTTATTTTTCCAGCCCTGTGTTAAGAACCAAAAGATGTATTCGAAAACAGTTGAAAATGTTAATGGTTTTATTATCGAATCTTTCTACAGCGTACGAGACTTGAGGCTTGTTTGTGAGCTATGTGAAGATTGGAAATGGGTACACAGTCCTTGATGTAGGCTCAGGCTTTGTCTCCGAGTAAACCCAACGCTTTGTTTGCCACAGCACTGTTGTCCTTCTGTAAGGTCAGTGACAGACCCTCAGCCTGCCTTCTGAAGAATCTTACAGGCTCTCTGCACTGCAAATCTCACCGAGGTTTGCAAGAGAAACTTGCTGATAGACATATTCGTTCAATGTGTCCCATGGTATAATTTTTTATTGGTTTCAGCTCCAGAACTACTTCAGTTAATTTTCTCTCCCTTGCTTTCCATAAAATTTATATCTTGCTTTTTATAAAAGGAAAAATAAACCCAAATGACTAAAGCAGGCTTATTATTTAAGTTTAAATATTATGACTAGGCTGTTAACTTTGGTTACTACTGGCAAGAGTAACATCATCCATCTACTCTTCCTCCGCATTGAATTAATGGCTGGGTTTTTTATTCATCTTGGCTGATTTTTTTCACTTTTTTCCATGTGTCTATCACTTCAGGTGAATTAATGAGTCAACACTGTTCCTCATTCTAGAGAACTAAAAAATGAGAAAAATCATTCAGCTTGTGCAGCTTGTGTCTTTGCATTAAATCAATCTTGAAATAATTTATCCTTCCCGTGAGCCTTTCAGATACACAGATCTCATTTATGCAGCTTCTGTGCAACTTTCTTCACAGCTTTCATTTGATTTGCTTATCCATGTGCTTCTGCTACTAATGTTGGATACTGGTCTTAATAGGATGGATGGCAAGTCTTCGTGGTGTTTCAAACACTCTGAGTAAATCAGATCATTAAAATACAGCTTAACCTAATGGATCACCCTGGAGTGTAAAATAATCCTTCTCCATACTAAGATGAACAAACCCACATTTTTTTAGCAACTTCCACAGCACTGGAAAATAATCATTAAAGTGTATGTGGAAAAAGAGCATAAAACTCTATATGTGATTTATAATTCCTTAAAGCTCCCAGGTTTTACTCTTCTGTCCACACCCTTATTAGGGATTTAATTTGAGGGACAGGACATTTTGTTTACACAGTGTCCTGGCACATGGTTGGGTGCTCCTTGTTGCTATTATTGCACGAATAGGCTCAGTTTGTTATCAGAAACATCATTAAAAAATGATTTATTATGCAATATTTCAGTCTAATCAGGTTTACATATGCTAAGACCTTGGTCATGGATATGAATGCGTTAAAAAATGAAACAGAAATTTGTGTGCTTGATAAAGCACATTTGCATATATTTGTTTTGTCTAACAGGTGAAATCATCTCCAAGTTCATTTGTGCCTTGACTGCAATGGCTAAAGCATCTCTCTGGTCATTGCAGAACTGCTCTGGCCAAGGGCCAGACCCTGCCCCAGCACTGTGGGAAGCTCTGTTAAGACACAAAACCTGCTTGCTCATGTGGTTGGTGAGATCCCTTGTCAGCCAGGGAGGACAGTGCACAGTTTCCTAATTTCTGCTGGAAAGAGGGGCTGAAGTCTCACTTTGACCACCAAGGACTTGGGCAAGTCTGGACTTGGATGCAAGAGCTCACAGGGGCATGTTTTAGGATCCTGATTCTTCACTCTCTAGATGAGGGTCTAGTCCTCCATTCAGTCCCTGCATGTTTTATTGGCTTATGTCTTTTTTATTTTGTAATAATTGGCATAAATGTAGAGTGACGGTGCCAAACTGGCTCTTGCCTTGGCAGGACAGTGAGATGCAGCAGGGGCATGTCTCCAAACTTGTGAATGAAGAAGTGCTCACAGGCCAAATGAAATGTCAGAGAAACTTTTTCTGAGGAGAACTAACTGGAAGGGCAGAGTTAATATTGTGCTCTTTTAAGTCTTCACCGCTTCAGAGATGTTGTAATTCCAGGAAAAAATGCCATCGTGGAGGATTAGGACACTGTACTTTTCAATCCTAAAATCAATGAATCCTTGCAAAGATCTTACAGATTCTTTATAAATTAACACCAGCAGTAGGCATTTCAAACCAATTCAGTTGCCTATTGCACTGCTATTTGCCATTTGATGCAGTTCCTGTTCAACCTTGCTCTGTTGCTGCACTTGGTTTATCACTGGTCAAGGCTTTAATCCCCTAATAGCAAACTGAAGTCATATCAGCAATATGTCATATCAAATGCTGCTGTGATCTGCTGCCACTTTATCAACGTGAGCAGTGTCTTGCTCCCTGACCCTTAGGCCAGGCTCTGGAGCTGAACTACATGGATGTACACGTGCCACCTACACGTGGGTCATGCAGAGCAGCAAACACTAAACACGACCCCTGAGATTTCTAGCAGAGCAAATAGAGGAAGTCCAAGAGGAAGAACAGGGACTGGAGCTGTTGCTTCACAGGTTCAAGCATTAGAGCCTCTGGCTGAAAGATAACCACATATCCTACGTGCAATAAGTGATTGGGCCAACCCTGTACTGAACAGAAAGAAAGTAGTTTATAAAAAAAAAAATCAAAAGATAAACAGAAAAGATGATTGCTCACAGTTTTATTAAGCCTAAAATACCTAAAGGTAAACATAAGCATGAAGAATTAAGATACAAAATGTGTACTTTGTCTTGTCTACCACCATGACATCCTCCAGATCTGTCAGCCCGTCTAAACCAACATCAGGCCTCAAAATGATTAATAAATCTAAGATTTGAGGTATTGCTTGCTCTAAAAGCTTAAAAAAATTCAGAACAGAACATAGAGTCTTAAAGAGTAAATTTGTTAGGAGGCAGACAGGAAAAAAAAACCCCCAAACTTGAAAACCTGCTCTGATTTCTTTTTTTAAAAAATTATTTTTCAGAAAATGCACTATAACTTTTTAAAAATATAGAAATGTTGTGGAAACCTCATTGGCAATATCTTTGTAAAAGAAGAGAAGGTCAGTTTTGAATTATTTTCCATCAATTGTTTTAAAGCCTAAGGCAGTTTTTCTTGATCAGACTTTGCATACCTGTACAGAACATTATAGGAAAGCTCGGCAGGTTCCCTTCAGAAAGGATATTTCCAGGAAGAATTTCATGGTTCAATCCAATTAGCCTTTCTGTAGCTGCAAAACTCTTCTTAAAACCAGCTCACTAAGTTCCTGTGCATTGAGTAGTTCAAGTGAAAATTTGTCAGTGGAACTGAATTAAAACCATAGAGCCAAGGTCTTTCCTAGTATAAATCATTTACATTGCTATAATAAAACAACATGCAACAGAAGCAATTCTTCACACCACTGAGTTTTTGGCATGGGAGCTGGTCCCAGAATCTAAACCTTACTGCTTCAGCTTCCATATTTCATAATGTGTAGGAAAACCTAAACTACAATGTGCTGTAATAATTTTGTGACATTTGAGAATGGAATAAATGTGACCTGGGATCTAAAAAAAACCTGAAATAAGTTGCGATTTATCTTATTTTTCTTTTTCAATGGTCTTGGTCCTGCTAGTAAATGGCATTTTCTCATCTGTAAAATGAAGTGGAGGTATTGTACCATGTCCTGATTTTACCAGTTGAAGCCTCTTTCTTTTTTCAAAGTCATAAAGTATATGTCAAGCACTCTGAGAAACTCCTTTATGCCTTGCTTGCAGTGCTGCAATTAGTATCACACTGTGTCATATTCGAAGCTCAGTGACTGTTAAATGTGCTACGCCTGCATCACACTAACTACTATATCAGTCATTTTAGATGACCCCCTTGAAAATTGCTGCCAAAAGTTTATATGTCAGAAACCACTTTCAAAATGCTTATGAAGTGAAGAATTTTCACAGCTCTTTACCTACTCAAATACCAAAAACTGTCAGTCAACGAATTCAGGCTCGACAGTTTATATTCCAAACTTTACTATTCAAAGATTTGCTTGAAAAATTATTCCTATCATCTGTCAGCAACTGGCTTCTGTGTTTAGTCAGTTGCTCGCTTTTATATTGTAATAACCACTGTAAGTTGCTACAAAAGATCTACCAGAACCCTTGGTATTGTTTTTGAATGGGGTGAGTCAGGGACACGTGCATCAGCGCTGCAATACTTGAACGCTGCCTGTTGCGGGAGCTGGGAATTCGGTCCTCTTGCCCAGGTGTGTGACTGTCTTCATTAGCTCTGTGCTGTTTTATCAGTGTCCTCAGTCCCCAATTTTTCCCCAGCAAAAAATATGAGCCAGGTACTGGAGATTTATTTACAAAGCAGTTAACAACTGATGAAGCTTTTAGAGAAGGGAGTTTAGGAGGTTTTTTAAGTTTCAAGAACTTGAACTGTAACCTTGTCCAATAGGTCCATTACCAAGGAAGAGATCTGATTTATGGCTGACACTCTATTTTAATTTTTTACTTTTCTGGAAAAATATATCAGTCTGCTCTGGTAAAGGTGGGACTTCAGTAATATGACTTTGGTCCAAGCCTAAGCCTACAGAATCCATAGGCTAGATTTAAGTGTTTATTTTGTAATAGCTGCATCAACATAGTGCTAAGAGTCAATATCTATAACGAACTGCTATTAATTATAAGTAAGTCACTCTTTTATTTGTAATCTCAGGACTGAATCAATATGCTGTTACAGTGACTGGCAAAATTGCAATTGGACTTTGTGTGCTCTGTTGCCAGCCTGTACCAAACCTTTCCACTTCCTTGCTTCGCAACCCTGAGGAGTTTCCTCAGTGCCACTGGTCTTTTTGCTCAGCCTGAGCAGGTGGGGAATCTGGACACTGGGGATTATTCAGAAAGCAAACTTATTGGTCCTGAAGGCTATCAACAGGACCTACCTGACAGACCTACTCAAAGCATAATAAATGTATGCCTCTATGACTGGGTTCTTCACACAGCAGAGTCATAGTAAAATTCCACTGCAGTCATCTGTCTTCTATATAGCAGAAGGCAGGTTCAGTGCTCTCCTCAGTCTCAAAGGATTTCATTTCCTTTTTCTTGGCTTTTCAGGAGATGACCCAAGCTCTAGGCCAAGGGCAGGACTTTGTGTCGTGTCCCACTAAGGGGGAAATTCAAACAGGAAAGGGGGATATCTGTGTCCTTGTCTTTTGATTGCTGCTGCCTTTTACATGGAACTCTCACTGGATAAACAAAAATAATGATGGGACTGGAACAGACTGCAGCCTAGCCTCTATGTGTTATATCTCCCTCTGTGTGGGAGACTTTTATAGCTCTCTTAAGGGTGTTGCCTAATTTTCCTACTAGGCCAACTGTCACTGAAAAAGAACTAAAAGAGGTTTCTTCCTCGTTTAAAGCTGTTTTTTTTCTCCTGTGAAACAGGTTCTGCAGACCCAGGAGGATTAATCATTCACCAGGTCATTCTGCGCGGTGCTGCCTTGCCTCCTGCAGGAAGGACCTGCAGCTTCCGGAGATCTGTCCCTGCCAGTGCCCAGTGGCACTCAAGTCTTTTCATGCAAAAGATAAGCTATATCACAGAACTTCCTCTTAATGTGGTATGTGTATATAGTCATTGCAAGCATTTGTGTGTTTCCAAATATATTTAGGTGTATAAATATTTATGGCCATAACAATACAGGTATTAAAAAAGCACCCCAGATGATGTTAAATAAATGCATAAACCATGAATAAGAGTGTCAGTGGCAAAATCTTCAGTGACTTTCATGGGCATTCAGCCAGACTCTCTCCAGAAAAAGACATTTTGAGATTCTTTGCTGGGTACAGAGAGTTCTGGGTATCAGATTGCCCTTGGATGGGAGCAGAGACAAAAGCATTTCTAACAGTCTGTTCTTGTTTTTCTGTAGTCTGATGAGGAGCCTTTTTGCTGTCTGGCCTAGCCATTTTAAACACCAAGCCTTTGGATGGTATTTCTCTAATGTCAGCCTTGTTTCCCTGGCCTGCCACAGCATGTTAGTTATCAGAAATACTCCAAAACACAGCCATGCAGCAGAGGAATTTCTCCAAGACTGGAGCTAGTATATTTTTAATTACATGAAATGAGGATCATTTGTACCTAACATTCAGTTTAGACACTTCTCTCCTGGCATCATAAATATGTGTGACCTTTTATTACAGGTGATTCAGTCCGAAACAAATCTACTACCTCTGTTGTAGCTGCCTGTCAAGAAAACAAATCAAGTTAGATTAGAAGAATGTAAATAAATTTGGACTGCTTAACCGCTTGTTTTGTTACTTACCATTGCTGGAGTTATAAATCTGCTTGAGAACACAGGAATCATTTTACATATTGCAGGTGTTTTTCAAAGTCATGCCAAGTACATAATGGAAATATATGATACTTTGTGTATTCCCCAAAATGATGATAACTGTAGTAGGAAGACCATCAGCAGCCCTAATCTTCAGGCTAAAGCAGGCTTGCTTGAGAACATGTTTTACCAGGAGAATAAACAGGGGTGTTGATGAGGAATTTTGCCATGAGTAGTGTAGGCCCTTCTGGCAAGTAATTTTTTTCTAGATTAAATTGTATAGGATAAATAAGCCTTAAATAGGCAAGTATAACTTCAAAATAGGATCTGTAGTGTTATTAAAGGTGATTCTCCATGAAGAAATGTACTATCAAAACAGTATCTACTGCACTGCGTTTATCTTTACAGGACTATTCTTACTTTTGTTCTAATTTTGATCATACCTCAGGTAGGATCAGGTCTGGGCTGTCACTGATCCTGACAGACAATACAATTCCACCTGTAATTCCTATAGTTTTTAAACTCCCACTGTTGCTTTTGATGTTCATGGCTGGTGGCAAAAATGCTGACCAGACAGGTGTATCAAAGTATTGTTTAATGGTGGGACCACAATACACTAACTCTGGGTAGTTTGCAAGGCCAAAATATCTACGGCCATTATTTTGCTTGAGTCTGTCCCCACCTCGTCTTGGAACCTAGGAATTCAGGTTTTTTATAAACTGTAGGAGGGATCTTTATCTGGGTGCAATTTCTTAAGTAAATTCCTAAACTGCATTTGTTATCCAGAAGGATTGGCTTCGCAAACCAGTCTGTCCTTTGCCTTCTCATTTTCTTTGTGACTTTGACAACCTGGTCGGGTGAGTTCAACAAAGGGTCAGCCCTTGTGTTACCTCTCAAGTGTTGCTAGATGCGTAGTTATCAGAAGGTGTTGCATTCTTTTGTACTCATGGGAACTAGCCCCTTGTAAGTTAATGCTGTACATTTGGATCCACATTTAATATGTATAATACCTTTACCTTATGACAAAACGGCTGTTGAACCAATGTGTTTACTGCTGTTCATGAGCACTGTCAAACCTTGCTATTGCAGTTTAGGGTTTTAACTCCAGGTTTGAATTCTGTTCCAAGAACTTTCTGCCTCTCAGCAATGTTAGCAGGAGAAAAAGTGTATGTTGTTTTAGCTCAAATACTCAAATTACACTGAGAGTTTCTCCTGGCTGTCTTGTGGTACTGGTAAGCTGTGGCAAAGAAGAGTGGGAAGGTGTTAATTTCTACCAGCAGAGTTTGCTAGAATTTATCTGTTAAATCCAAAAAAAGTCAGAAGTCTTGTACAGGATAAGAGAAATATTCCTGTGGTCTGTTTCAGATCTAACAGTCAGGCTGGATCCTCTACTGAGTGCTGTATTATTCTTTCTTGTAAAGAGCCCTGGATACTATTTCAAAATAAATAAATCAGGCTACTTCTAAAGTCTATCAACCTATATTTTAATCAGGATCCTATTCTTTTGACTGTATCCTGTACCTGAGGCAAAATTCAGAACTCCTATCTGTGGGAAAGCACATCCTTTTTTGAAATAATGAATGAGGATACAAATTATACACCAATTTCTTTTTTTTTTTTTTGAAATTACTAGCTAAGAATAACTCATAAAGATGGATGTTGGCAAAAAGTTGTATAAGAATGGCATTATCTAGAGAAGAAAGAGAATGTAATTAAGTAAAAGTGCATGTGTAAGTGCTCCTTTAATGGCATAAGTGTTGCAAGGTACAACTGCCCCAGCTGGGCGGTAGGGGTGGCCTGGAGAAGAAGGGAGGGCACCCTCTTAGAAATCAGTTTTTATTTGCTGGAGTCTCCAACACAGCTTTTCTCTAGTTAGTCCCATCCCTTATTTGTAGAGGTACCCTCATGTCCTCTCAAATCTCTGTGACTGCAGGTCTTCTTTACTCCCTCGTTCCTCACAGCCTGATTGTTGCCTCTGGGGAGCTCCAGAACTGCTACAGTTCCAGCACTGTTAGTCCATTTAATTTATGCCTTGGTAAATTTTAAATCAGTATTTTGCTAAATATATTTAAACTAAGTGAACAAATTGGTTATTGCCTGATTACTTCACTCAGCAGTTTGGTTAGTTCCTGTCTTGCCACAAGAAATGCTAAATGTTTTTGTGTGGGGCTGGCAGCTTGGTTGCTAAAACTTTTCCATTTCCCCTACCACTGGCTCATGGTAGGGGATACCCTAAGGACAAAAAATAATGGTGGGTTTTGTTTTCTGTTTTTCTTTTTTCCCCCCAGTTCTTCTGGTTTTGTTTTGTTTTGTTTTGTTTTGTTTTGTTTTTCCCTCCTCTCCATTTTTTTCCCATACTTCCCCCCCTTTATTTTATTTATTATTAATTATTATATTATTATCTTTATTATTATTTCAATTTTTTTATGCACCAGAACTTGAAGAGTATTAGATTTTGTCAAAGGAAAAGATGGAATGCTCTGTATTTGCTGGAGAAAGGCACATTTTACACTCCGTCTTTGCAACAGGCAGAACAATTCCTGAATTGCTTTTTGAAGCTCCTTTAACATCCAGCCATATCAGCACAGGGCTCAGTCCTCTTTGTGCCTCCCGTGGAAACTAGAGTTCTGATGGATCCATTCGTTTTGTCTCGACTGAGAGATTTCTTGAGAAGCAAAGAGCAAGTAGTGAATCAAATGTTCTCCTCCCTTTGCACCTTCCCTTCTCTTTCCAGATTCCCCGCTGCTTTCCATTTGCAGGCAAACCCAAGGAAGGAGGTCCTTCCCAGTGGCCAGATCAAAGGTGGCTAACATTGCTTGCTGAAGTAATTGTGAATTGAAGTCATCAGCAGCTGAGAACTGACTGAACTCAAATCCCTTAACACAGAACCAGGTTAAGTGGTAGCATTGCTCCAAGTACTCCATGAGGCAATTTGGCTGTGTGCCCCTCCACCAATGGAATGTTAGAGAAAATATTTAAATTGGTCATAAACCTGAGACAGTTAGAGTTTTACTAAGTGCTTAGCCAGCTCAGCCATTGCTTGTGATCCTTGCTTCATTGCTGTAGCTCAAATTTCATTAGAAGCTGCTTCTCATTCAACTTAAATAATCCTTTAAAATGCTTATAAAAATGGAAGACACACATGCTTGAACTGTTTTTCTTCTACTAAAGCACACATTGCACAAATGAAACTGACTTTCAGATTATGATTTGCACAGGACTATATAATATAAATGCATCTGAAATTTATAGCACCCACAAACTGTTTAATACTCAACACTTAAACTGCTGTGTTTCCACAGCAAGCTCTAATAACTGAAGATTTAATACAGAATCTGACATCTGGACTGTTATTAACATTGTTTTCTTAGTATTTTACTGCCTGCCTGTAAACACTAGTTTATTGAAATAAAATAGTATGTACATGTTCATATAAACTGTGAAAAAGAATATGTTGTTTTCTTTGCCAGGGTACTGCAGATGTAAATGAAAAAGTCTAGACCTTGAATTTAAATATCCAATCCAATATACAGGAAAAAAAAGTAAATCCCTTCCCACCACACTATCTTGACCTTGTGTAAATATTCAAGTTTTTGACAAATAGCCAGAGGAAATTGCTGCTCTGGAGATCTGGTTTGTTTGAGTTAGGTTTTTAAACTCTGTAATTCCCTCTAAAGAAGTAGGGTTCTCTCCCTTCCCCCTTTATAATCTGCAAAAAGGAGGAAGGACACTTCAATGTACAGTATTATTTTTACTGCTGGGTCTTGTGCCAACAGAAATGCAGGGCTTAATTTTATTAGACTGTAGAGATTAAAAATACCATAAGACTCTCAGTAAATGGTTATGACTTGATATATTCATGTTCTAAAGTGAATATCTCCTCTGATCTTATTGAAGTATATTTTAAGACTTGCCCTTTCACTCTTTGTCACCTTAGATAATGATTTTAAGGCAAGACTTTAGCAACTGTACAAAACAACCAACCAACCAACCAAAAAACCCCATAGTAAGACTCTTGCCTTCGTCTGTAAGCCAGTGAATACTGTAATGAGAAAATACGGCTCATTCAACAGATTTAAAAATTAGAATAGGATGTTAAGGACCTACCTTCAATCACCTAATTGAGAAAATCCTACCTGTACTGCCAGAGACAATCCATATCAGCCTCAATGCTGGATTTTTCTGTACAAGAAATCCATCTTGTTCATCAGGAAGGGGCAAAGCAAAGAAAATTAGCTGCTGTTTTGGGAGGGAGGATGACACCTTAAGCTACCAGCTCAGCAGAATTAAGTCTAGAATCCGTGCAAATAAAACTAGCTTTCACGTGCTTTTTTGTACAGAGCTTCACTTTCTAAGGCTGGTCCTATATATCGAGTCTTAAAGTCTACAAGTGCTTCCTCCATAATCCATGACTCATGTTTTCCCACTCTCTAGTTACTATTCTTTGGCTAGATCCTATATTTCATAGTCCCTTTACAGATGTTATTCTCACTTTGTTCACGAAGGTAAGTGCCTGAGAAAAGGAGCCAGACTCTAACTTGATGAAAGATCCCTTCTAGTTTCTTATTCTCTATCAAATTTGCTCTAAAAGGAGAAATTTCTAGTTAAATTTGGTCTACAGATGACCTCAAACACTGCACAGCTCCTTCATATTTATGTTAGAATTTTAGACACCTAATACAACGTATTTGATGAGGTTTTAGGTCTAGACATTAACATATCACAGATATAACCAAGAAGGCATCTTGCATTTCTGCCACCTTCTGAAAAGTTTAGACACACAAAGGCATGTTGGACATAGAGAACCTTGGGAAAAATAACAACAACAAAAACCAGAATCAAAACAAAGGAGTAAAAAGGAGAACATTACCTTAATAAGAGAGGAAGTGAGAAGACCTATTAGGCCGGTCACTACTTTCACAGACTTCTCAGGTCAAACATAAAGTGTTTTATGTTTTATGTATGTGTGTTCACGACTTACAGATGGAAAATAAATTCCAAAGAGTTCTTACTGGTCCTATTTAAAAAAAAAATAAATCCTACCATCCTCAAAAAACACATTCCAATATTAGAAAATAAATATTAAAAAAGAACAAACAGAATTACCAGTGGAAGAACAGTGATTTATTTTTGGCTTTACAGAACTTTAAGACGGCAATTTTACCTTTTTTTTTTTTTTTTTAAATTTTACTATGAGGAGGTATTTTCTGCATTTACAGGTAGAATATACAGAAAGTAAAGGAACTATCTGCTACCAGTCTATTTTACTACTAGGTTTGATTCATCCACTTGTACACAAAAAAAGTGAGCAGAATGATTCTCTGATTCAGGCTGCAGCTATTTATAGCTACAGTGAGTATATCTATCGCATACTCTTAAGTTTATACTGAAGGCAGATACCAGAGGAACTGTAACCAAAAGGCTATAGATTATGCAACAAACACACAGAGCACTACATTCACTAGTCAATAGCATTGCTTGCCTTTTACCCTTTAGAATGACATTTGAAAATCCTAACAAGATCTAAAAGGGCTTTAGTAATTCTGTTTCTCTTTTGCCAGTAAAGAATAGAAGTGTCAGATAACAAAGTTTAAATGAAACGGCAGGATGTGATTCTTTTTAACAAGGTTTTTTCCTTTGATTTTCTCCTCTTTTGCTAAATAAATCAGCTGATATTTATATCTGTATCTATATATTCTATTATGTGATAGGAGATGTATTTCACAAACTGATATTTATTCACTATATTCTAGCATGGCATGGGGTCTCCTATGCACATGTAGCATATAAGGGAATGTGGGGGGGCTTTGAGCAGAATCCATGCATTTTAATGCTCCTCAGTTGCTCTCCAGCACTGCAGCTCATTTCCTTTCACTCTCAGATTCCCAACCTGTGAATGTACAGCTAAAGCCATATTGTTTTTTGCAAAGACTGCTTTTGCTCCAACAGAATTCTAAGAAATGTATCTGAAGGTCTGATAACTCCATTACATCTTCTAACACAGAGGTGGATTATGCAAACCTTGGTTTTGCCAGCCTAAGGCATAATGAAATGACCGTGCCATTTCAAAATTACTGAACTAGGACTTAAAGGAATATGCCCTAATATCTGAGATATGTTTTCTGACATCCTAGACACCAGGGTAAGTAAATCTTTTGCTTTTAGTAGGCTGGCTTGATGTCATCATCTGGCACAAATGAGCTAATGTGTATCAGTAAATCAAAATTCTATGTTTGTTGGTGGTTTGTTCTGCATACAAATATTTAAGACAAAAAAGTACTGGAAGAGATTTCATTAACATAAATGACAACAGCACATGAAGAATTAGAGCCTGCTGTCTAGGTAAAGACAATACTGCAGAGAGAAATCTTTTTCGAATCTGCATGTATAAGATTAAAGTTTAAAAACCTCTCATAATTATCTTCACTGCAAACTTGTTTTTCACATCAGCATCTTATTTTAAATTATACAGGCACACATAAAAAATAAATCCCAGTAAAGTATGCAAAATATGTATTATATGGCTCATTATTGCTTGATGTGCATTCTAAATACAGAAGATGCCATCCCTGCTTCTGAGCTCCTGGGGGAGTTTGGGCAGGTCAGAGAAGTAGAAACAGAGTAGTCTGTGAAGGAGTCGGCATCTCCTAGACCACTGCCATGGACCATCATTTACACCTCAAACCAGAGAGCTTATAACCTTAACAAGCAAGAGAATCTGTGTTTCATGCTGCTTCGCCATGAGTGCAAAATTTGCACAAAGAACAAGACATTGGGGGTCAGCTTGTTCCTGAGCTGTCCATATGAAACATTCCTGGTATGGGCATGATAAACACATGGTCTGAGCAGTACAGATGATTACTTGGGCTGGCAGCTACCCTTTCTTCAAATTCCAGTGCTTGTATTGCTTCCCATTGCTGATTCTCAGCTTCAGCCTTAAGTCTTGCCATCGAGTACATAAGCAACAAGAATATTTCTTGGCTAACAAATTCATCTATAGCTGTCTGAGAGTAAAACAATAGTAACCAGCAAAAGAAGATACTTAAAACTACTGTAGCATGCATGCTGTAATAAAAAAGTCATGTTTTACAGGTTTCAGTTTTTCCTTTCTAGCCTAGTTATTATTATTGCCTTGAAAGCTGTTGTAATTATTAAAAATTGTACTGCTCCACTAAATATTTTTTCTTGTTTTAGGGCCAGGACTTCTCTTGAACTTTTTATTATGTCTGAAAAGAAGTTGGATCTTGCTGGCTGATGATTTCTCCATTGTCAAGACTGTCTAACCTGGAAGTGAGAAGGTTAGGCTTAGCCCAGGTACATATATATAAAAGCCTTGAACAGAGTACTCCTCAGTCAACTAAGGAACAAATGCTGTGTTCAGATAGGCCCCCAAAATCATTATGTCCTCATTCATGTGTGCCAGCATGGGTTGCTGAATTACCTTGAAAGCATAAGACAGAAGAAGGGTCTTAAATTCCAATTGTATTTTATTTGTATTGAGCCATAACCACATGAACTAATGTATGAAACTACAAAGGATACATAAGTACAGCTCAATAAAGCTATAAAATTAGACCTGAGGTTTATGCATCTGCACTTCTCATTTTATCTTTCATGTTGCCATTTTCAAGATGAAACAAAGTTGTACAATATAAAATTAATTATCCCCCATATACTTAACTGCATTTGCACTCCTAAAGATGCCTATCTGAACAGACATATAATAAATTATCAAGCCATCCCTGTTTGTTTGAGCTACCTATTTTCTTATAATCCACAAAATCATTCAGTAAAATAAATCTTATATCTTTATATCTCTAATATATTTACTACATTATACTTTTTTTCCTGACTGTTCCTGTTGTCTTCTGGCCTAATATTTTCTTGAAGGCTGAAAGGACAGAACAAAACATACTGTAAATCTGTTGGCTCTTACTTGATAAATTATAAAAAAACTTTTGATCTTGAAACAGCATAACCTAAAAGCCTTTTCTTTTTGGCTAGAATCCCAGACTCCAAATGTCATTCAAAGGATACATTTTCATGATAAACTGTTTGATATTCTACATCCTTGTATAAATTCGTGTTATTTGTATTTTGTTTGTTATATATTGATGCTTTCCATGCGATTTTTCATATTCAGCTTTGATCATTTCATTGGGCTTATAAAATGTTGGATATTTAAAATAAAATTTTAAACAAGTTTTTTCTACAAAGGAATACCAGAACTTGCAGAAGGAGAAATTTGTAGTGGAGCAAAAGTAGTCTTTCTCCATTGCTAGATGAAACCTAAGAATATTGCACTAAACACGAGGTACTATACTGTGGTTGAGAAGAGAGATGGATTTTTGAGAGAAAACCAAAAACTGCTAGAAATTAGCATTAGAAAAACTATCTTGCACAAGTTTACTTGAGTAGAGCTACCTAACCAATACATGAACTTTCATTTCCTTTTCTCTTTATGGCTTACTATAAGTAATCTAAGTCTCTTTTTTAACACAAATTTTACAGTTGAAGACAAATTCCTTTGGCAACAGTGAAACACATAATGTGGATAAATAGTGAATATACATGGTGGCATATATATAAAAAATTAGTAACTCCTTGTGACCCAGTATGTCAAAAGGTGTAAGTCAAGAAAGTATTTAGCTTCACCCAACTTTATTTTAATGGGAAGAGTAGGAAATTATTTACTACAAACTATTTTAATGTTACTGCATAATACAGCCTTGCAAAATTGTCATGAAAATTTACTGTTAGAGATGCAAATGTATATTTGTTTCCCTTTTTTCACAGCAATCAATCATCGTGGTGAATTAGTGATTTTTATTCACTGCATTGCAAAATACTATTAATTTCATCAAACTGAATGAAAAAAAATTTGCCAAACTGCTATGCTATAAATACATATTTCTGTATACTTGTCTTTCGTAAATAAATTGTGCGCTGTAGCTCTGTAGCTTTCTTGTGTGTTTGGAATATAATCAACATCGAAACTGAAACAGAATGCACAAAGATTACATAAAAACGACAACTGTGGAGTGCGTAAACTTCTTTGGTTTGTTATTTTTTTTTAATTTTAGAAATGTTACAGGCATAAATAATACTAATTTTAGCTACGTGATAGGGCAGATTTGTAGGTTTTATGTTGTAGAGAGATATCTTTAGTGTTTTAATAACACATGTGTAGCATTTTTCTCATAAATTAGAATTATCATAATTAAGATCCAGGTCGTATCAGTGGTTCAGTGCTAGTGATTCACTCATGTCTGTGTATTTATGCTTGCATTGGAGGTGTGGGACTAACAGGTAGGTCTGGATGGATTTCATAGAGAAGAGGATTAATGATAATTAATCTAACATTATTCCTGGAGTGCACAACACAAAACAATACAAAAAATATTTCATATTGTAACAGCCATAGTCAGCTGGCTCTGAGAAAAACACCTCTATAGCTCACCACATTACTTTGGATTCCAGGAACAGACTGGGTATCCAAAATCCTTGCTGGAATTTTTGGAAGCAGAAATTTATGGTGATACTGTAAACCCCTAAAATTGATTTTAATTGAGAACATTAACCTTTGTTGTTGTTGTTGTTGTTTTATTGATTTGGATATTGGCCTAATTATTCAAGCAGTGGTGTTTTGTGGAAGATTTGGGTTTCTGTGCCGAGTTTAGCACAATTTGAAATGGAGGAAGTTTCCGGTTACAAAGCCCAATCCTCCACCATGCACTTGGGTGGTTCAAGTGGCATCCTGGACTTGGAGTGGAACATAACAGGTAAGGCCTAGAAATCACAAGTTCTCCTAAAACTTCAGGACATGTTTTTACACTGTAAAGAATCAGAAGCCTAGAAGATTAGGTCTCTATTCATGTCCTCTTTGTCTTTGTTCTGTAGTGATGGTATTGGCTTTGAAAAAACCAAACCAACTTCAGCGTGAGCCAATATTCCACTTGACCATTCCTGGGATCTGGAATAAGTTTCCGGAAGTTAAATTGTGCTCATTCAAGTACATAGATATATAGAAGACAGAAAATGCCACCTTTTTTTTTTTTTCAGCTAGATTTAGTAGTTACCCATTTGTTAGTAAGCAACTACTTCAGCATTGGTTGAATGAAAGTAGTTTCAACTGTGTTATTGGAAGAATTCTGTACCTCACCAAAATTGACATGAAAACCTGGTTTGACGGCAAACAAAAATTTTTGATTAGTTTGTCATTTGATGGTGTAGAGCTGGTTGAGATGCTGGAGAGGGATTCTGTTGCAGGAAGATCCCTGTCACTGACAGGGAACTAAGGTGGGTGAGAAACTTCAGGTTTTTTAGAACAGAGAGAAGGCTGAAAGTAGGAAAACTGAGCTGGAAGCAACGGAGGGACAAGTTTCAACAAATACCTAGCAGTCCCAGAGTTAATGAGAAGGCTAAGAGTTGTTGAAATTACTAACGAAAATCAAATTACCATGTAAGGCAACAAATCAGTTTTACTAATAAAGAGCAACAAAACCAACCTCTTATTTGCACAAACAGAAGAATTTTTTGTTGCAGAATAAAAGTCAATGACTGAGGAAATAATGAAGGCATCTATACGAGTGTTTACGACAGCAATTGCATCTGCCAAAAGATGGAATACTTTTCCATATTCAGATGGGTGACGCCAGAACTGAAGATTCAACTTTAGATCAGGGCTATATTGTATAATTCTCTTTTTGGCATTGCTGATTTAAATATAGGAATTGAGCTATGCAAGAGTGGGAAGCAGATAAACTATCATTAGCATCATTCTAGTAACACCAGCTGCAGTGAATACCAAACAGGTTTATACTTAGCAGGGGAAAGTAAATGTAGCTGCACTGAGATTTGAATATCTATTAACAGCTTGTCCAGTGGCTGAGATTAGACTAGGCTCACGTCTGTTGATGTGTTTCACTCACAAAGTGTTCTGCTTAACATTAAGATAATCACTGTTTATGAAAACAAGAATATCATAAATATATGCAATAAATCAGACTAGGTCCATGCCTGATCATATATAGAATTTATTACTTCCTTCCTCAACACACAAAATGAACTTTCAACAGTTCTGGCATTTAAATCTAAAATCTAGAGTGTGCTATTTCCAAATAGTCGTTTACTGCTGGAGAAAGCGTTTCAGTTCGTGATGTAAAAGATTTAACCTCTTTTAAATTTCCCACGAACAAAAGAGGTACATTGTTCAGATTTTGCAACCAGAGTAGATCACACATGTATTTTTTTCAAAATGAATCAATGTGCAGTAACACAGGAGTTACTAATGCAATTTCAGCCACTCTAGTACCATCTTTTGTGAAGCTTTTTGTCTTAGTTTCTTTTAAACTACCACTTGCAGCATTGTTTTGGGCTTCAGTGACTCAGAATCATGATAGCCTCTCTCTGTTTTACTGCTACCATCTAATGTGTGGCTGCAGGACAGTGTCACTGTCCTTTCACTTATGAACAATTATGTTAACTCTGAGTGGAGCACGGTCTGGTTTTCATCCCAGTTTTATGAGTGTGAGTTGCTTTGGACTAGAATATAGGTGAGTGCCATCAATTAAGAGCTGTACTGAGTAGTACAAAAGTGACTGTGAAATTTTTGCAGGTCCTGACCCAGCTAAATTCTGATGCCAAGATGTGCAGAAATCAAACACTCAGAAAAACCTTGAAAGTAGATACTTAAGCACAACTTATTTCTTTACGGTTTGAGTGCCTGCTTAATGTGCTTCCCTCAATATCAGCTTTGAGTTGCACTGATTTAGGAAGAAGTTGAAGGTGTTGATTGCTTTGTATGATTTTGCCAGTAATTATAGAGTTGGAGAATCTATGGATATTTTCTCACAGGAGAGCAAAAAAATCCTTCCTGGATGTTTCTTCAGCTGCAAAAGAATTAGACTGAACCTGAGAAATTCAGGGACAGTGGTAAAATGGCTACTGACTTCTTTGATTCAGAGACTGATATTTATCTATTAGGTGAAAAAAAGATAGTTACAACTTTGATTGGGTTGGGTGGTGGAATCAGAGGCGAGATATAGTCATGGTGATAAAGAAATGCAAGTAATTCTGAGAGTTTGCTCAGGTATCTGTCAGTGCACGGTAATTCATTAGAAATCTGCTCTGAGAAATGTGCCCTAACCCCTCATTTCACACAGATCAGCTGCAATGGTACTGTTGAATGCTGTGACAACTAAATCAGTTTTAATTCTAATTGTCAAGCAAAATATATTTTAAACATGTAACAGAGATTGACTTAAAGCAAATGTTCATCTCAGCTACTTTATCAGACTAGGTTAATACATACTGATTGGAGCTTCTGTCACCACGACCTTAGTAACTTTCTGGACCACTGTCCTTTGCTTAGTTGACTGATTGCTATCATTTGAACATCACACTAAATACACCACATAGCATTTTTCTATTTTACTTCTCATGGGGCTTATCCAAATTAAAACCTGAAAAATATTTAACACAAAAATGTTATTATATCTGAAGAGAACAAAAACTAATGTATTTAAAAAGTGAGTCTGCTCCATACATGAGTTCTGGATATACTCTGGAGAATTTTTATGTAGTAAGAAGAGGAAAGCAGGCAATTTATACATTTAGCGTAGAATTCAGACTAAACTGATTTGACTTCCTGTGTACATTATACAGATGAAACAGGAAAAGAGAAAGCTTTGTTCAATTCCTTTTTCCATTTCAGGATATAAGTAAAATTGTTAGTCCCCTGGCTTTTCAGAGTCTGAGAGGTTGTAAGCTACAGGCTTCGTTCTTAAGCACCATGGAAAATCTGTCAGCTGTTTCAGCAGATATACATCATCAAACACACATCTTAACTAGCAGAATATTTTTGAGAGGAGTTTCTGCTTAATTTGAGATATTAAGGAACTGTTGAATTTTTGGATCACAAAAAATATTTCCTATAGAATAGATTGAGTTGGAAATTTTCGTAAGAATAAAAGATGTTGCATTTACAAGAACAATAGTTATGATCCTTCTTGTATCTCTGGAAATCCATAAAAACTGCCTTTATCAAACCTCACAGTCTTGACTATTAAAAGTGGTAGTAGTAAGAAATACCTGTAATGATATATAAATTTTGTGTTTCATGTCAGATCATATGTTTCCCACCCTTCCAGGAAAATCTGGTACAGAGGAATGATGAGATAAAGCATGTAAGTGCCATGTTCAATATCTGATGGAGACAGAAACATAAAAACCTTCTTAGTCTTTATAAAAATGAGCAGACCTAGATCTCCAACGTTAAATTTAACATTGAAAACATTGCTAAAACTAGTGCATTGTGCTTTGAAAAATGACTCACCTTACCTACAAGTAATTTTTCACCTACTTCAGTCACCAGTTCACTTCTTTTTGGATTAAGACAGAAATATAAAAGCAAGATTGTTGCTCTGATAATTTTTTGTCTATTTTTTACTCATTTTTCAAGCATTTTGCACATTGGATGGGTGCATACAGCCAGAGAGTATGTACAATGTCTCTGTGTCCAGGCTGAGGCTGAAGCCGGTGACAAGTGGTGTCCCTCAGGGCTCTGTGCTGGCACTGGGGCTTCTTAATGTCTTTATCAATTACATAGTGACATCAGCAAGTTTTGCAGAAGACACGAAGCTGAGTGGTGCAGTTGCCACACCTGAAGGATGGGATACCATCCAGAGGGAGCTGGGCAAGCTTGAGAAGTGGGTCCATGAAAACGTCATGAAGTTCGACAAGTCCAAGTGCAACATCAGTAGAGACTGGGGGAAGAACTCATTGAGAGCAGCAACCCTCCAGGACTTGAGGGTTACAAATGATCTTTAAATTCCCATCCAAGCCAGGCCATTCTATGATTTTATGATTTTGGGGAGAACAATGGACTGCCTAAAGATAGATCAAAAATAACACTTAAGACTAGTCACCTGTAAGTAAACCATGGAGGCTGGAGAAGTCTGGTGCTTTAAATAGGATCGAATGATTTGCCTTGTGCAGGGCATCACCACTGTCATACCTCAGAGCAGTCTCTTCTTGTCGTGACCATCTGCAGAGATGGGATGGCATTGACCTTGAGGAAGAAAAATTAAGTGAGATTGACTTCAATGTGATGATTGTCTGTATTGGTAATTTTTGTTTGGTTGTTTCAGCACCTGAGGACTGTCTTGGGTGAATGTTATGAGGCTGTACAGGCTTGTGTTGTGGAAACACAGTAGAAAGCCTCTATTGAAATTGTCAGTTGCAAAATGAAATGCCTGTCAAAATGTTATTGAGAATAGCTAACCTTTACAATATAAAATCAAAATGATTTTTCCATTAGAAAAGGATAAAAAATTGTCAAGAAAAATCCAACAGATAAGTTGAGTATAGCAAAGTAAGATTTCCGCATTAAAATAAAATAACAAAACCAAAAAAACCCCAAATAAACCAGCATAAATTATTTCTGGAATCTCTTTTCTCTACTGGCAGATGACAGTGATTATAGTAATTATAGTTATATTTTCTGCAGAAGTTTATGGATAATGTATGAAATTAAAATATTGTCAGATGTTAAAATTACAGAGACAAAAACTTTATGTGAACTTTTTGAGAGCAGTAATCTCAGGAAATGGGCAATCGAGGTTTAGCATTGTTTTGGCATTACATTCTCTTTGCAGTAAAATGCTGAACAGATGTATCTGATAGCAGTTGTAACCTATTCAGAAGGAAGGCTGCCAGTGCTAACCTACCACTGGTACAAAGCAATAAAGTGTCTCTGGAACCTGTTCACTACATATGGTTTGCCTGAGGTTACTGTCTTGAATTTCTTACAGTGTTACCCAATAAATCACGGTAAATATGGATTCATTTTGAACTTAAATAAAATAAGAAAAGAAAAGAAAAAAAAAGGCAAAAAGCAAAAAAACCCCAAAGAGCAGATTGTGAGGACTGCTGGATATTTTCATTTCAGACATGAAATAAGCCATTTTTAAATCTAAACTGTTTTAAAAATCCCTAAAACAGTGCCACTAAAATGTCTCTATTGTTGTTTAATATACTTATTTTCTTTTCAGCGAGAAATGCTGTTGCAGCCTAGACTTATTCAACATCTGCTGTGTTAATTACCAATATATTACTAAGCCCTCCATTTCTTTACTCATACATAATTCTTTGAAACATTATGAGAAACAATGGATTAAGGAGTATATCACATGGGGATTTGATGTACTGTTCAACTTAGATTCTTTCATTCTGGCCAGATGGAGTTCATAAGAAGTTGTGGGGGAGAAAGCCTCTAAACTATTGCCAAAAAATCTTTACTGCACGTGCAAGATTTGCAAAAATGTGAAAGCGCAAGTTATCCAACAGCAGCCTGTAGGGAGAGGAAGCATAGGTTTTACATATAAATCAGTTACGTCCTTCATGTAAAATCAAAGGTAATTCCATTTCAGATTGGAGAAAGCATGTTTGCATACACTGCAGTTTCTGTCTGAAACGAGCCATTTGCTTCATCTGTACTCATATCTTTTTCTACAGTGGTTTTACTTCAAATGCCATGGAGCAACAGATAGAAAGTTGGAGTCTTCTTATGGTATGTGCCAAAGAACTGGCTGATGGCCGGGCCCAGAGA
>VZRE01003087.1:0-30900 GCA_013396775.1 Cephalopterus ornatus
CGCAAAGCCTAGCCGTGATGATGATGATGAGATAAATTCCCTTGGCTCTCATATGGATGAGGAAAACAAACCTTTGCTTCATGGGTGCAGAGCTTATGTGAGTAGATAAGCCACTAAGACCCATTAACATCAGGTAAAATCCTGTCATAACCCCTCCAAGCCTCTCCCACAGCCCTCACATCCCATTCCCAGTTGAAGAAAAGCTCTCAACACTAGAGTTCTGCACAGAACTGAGCTCTTAAAAGAGATGGTATGTGATGGTACCACATCCTCTACAGAAGACAGAATTCAATGCTGAAAATTCACTGTCAGCAACAGTACTTTTGAACTTTCTGTGAGGGGGGAATTCTTTGAATTCCCCAGACTTTTCCAAGAGAATGAGAAATGATTGTGGTGTAAAATTTCCATATTTTAATGGCCTCCATTTTATGTTCAGGCTCAGGACTTGGAATAATCAAGTTAGTTTCATTTCTGTTTATTGCTCATTTCTGCTCAATTTCCTCTCCTGCCTTTCCCACAGTAACTCAGCGTGGCAGGGCTCACTCCGGCTGCAGATTCTACTGGAAAAAGGTTAAATCAAGTTAAAACTTGCTTCACTAGAAATACACTCACAGTTCATACAACCTATTTATTGATCTGCTTTTCAAAAAGCTTCACCTGTGACCTAACAGAACTAGACTATAAGCTTTTGATGATTTGGAATTTCCCGGATGTTGCTTACTGTCTGTTTCTAATTCATATACATGTTTCTGACCTGTGTCAACTGGCTGGTTTATTTTTAATATCATTGCTGCACATGAGCAATAAAGGGTGACACTTCTTCAGAAACCCACAGAGTAGCAATAAGCTTCTTCAGTTACAAAGGAAAAGAGTAGAGCCCTACCGTCAAGGAGAAACCATCAAATTCTGGGGAGAAGTTTCAAAGAGAAGAAAAGAGTCTTCACGTGGTTTGCAACCCACATCCAAATATTTTTTGGCCACTAAAAAGTTTGTTGCACTTGCCAGCCAAGTGCTACACAGCAAATTCCAGCTCCACTGGTGCTATCAGAACTGCTCCAGCACTCTGAAGTTAACCTAAAGGTGGCTTATGTAGCTGCTTGCCACCTAACGATCGCATGAGTGGCTGAGAAGATGAGGGGAAAGCAGTGGATGTTGTCTACTACGACTTCATCAAGGCTTTTGGCACTGTCTCTCATAACATCCTCTTAGGCAGGCTCAGGAAGTGTGGGTTAGATGAGCAGGAAGTGAGGTGGATGAACGGCAGAGCTCAGAGGGTTGCGATCAGCAGCACAGAGTCTGGTGGGAGGCCTGTAGCTTGTGGTGTTCCCTGGGGTCAGCGCTGGGTCCAGTCTGTTCAGCTGATTCACCAATGACCTGGATGAAGGAACAGAGTGTACCCTCAGCAAGTTTGCTGGTGGTACAAAACTAGGACGAGGGGCTGATACTCCAGAGTGTTGTGCTGCTGTTCAGCAAGACCTGGACAGGCTGGAGAGATGGGCAGAGCGGAACCTTTTCAAGTTCAACAAAGGCAAGTGCAGGGTCCTGCACCTGGGGAGAGATAGTAGATGTGAAAGAATAAACCCAATGCACCAGTACAGGCTAGGGGCTGACCTGCTTGGAAGCAGCTCTGTGGAGAAGAACGTGGGGGTCCTCTTGGACAGCAAGCTGTCCATGAACTAGCAGTGTGCCTTGGTGGCCATCCTGAAGTGATAGGAAGAGCGTGGCCAGCAGGTCAAGGGAGGTGATCCTGCCTTTCTGCCCTGGTGAGGCCACATCAGGAATACTGTGTTCAGTTCTGAACTCTCCAGTTCAAGAAAAACAAGGAACTACTGGAGCACGACCAGTGAAGGGCTGTGAAGATGATGAGAGGGCTGGAGCATCTCTGTTACAAGGAAAGGCTGAGGGAGCCAGGCCTGGTTAGCCTGGAGAAGAGATGACTAGGAAGGGATCTATATTGGGTCTGGCTGAGCTGGAGTTTATTTCCCCAGAGGAGCCCTCACAGTGCTGTGCTTTGCATTGCTAGCTAGAAGGGTGTTGATAACACAGCAGTGTTTTGGCTACAGCTGAGCATCAGCACTGTTACAGAATGTTACATCAGTAACATTCCTTCCTCAGTCGAGTGCAAGATCCTGAGAGGGGATCCAAACTGGTCAGCCGGTGTGGTATTCCATACCCTATGACATCAGCTCAGACGTAAAAGCTAAGGCAAGGATCAGGAAGGCAAGGCATTCATTGTCTCCAGTGGCTGCCTGCTGAGGAACCATTACGTGTGCTGAAGCCACCTCTGCTTCTCAGGAGTGGCTGGACATCGCTGCTGATGGGAAGTACAGAATAAACCCTGCTATCTTTTGCTTTGCTTTTGCTTTAAATAAACTGCCTTATCCCAACCCACAAGCTGTTTTTCCACCTTACCATCTCCCCTGTCTGGCTGGGAGGGGGTGTGATAGAGTGGCTGGGTGGGCACCTGGCATCCAGCCAAGATCAACACACCACAGGATCTTATCAATACATACAAATATCTTAAAGGAGAGTATTAAGAGGATGGGAACAGACTTTTCAGTGGTGCCCAGCAACCAGATAAGGCGCAATGGGTACAACCTGAAACACAGGAGATTCCATCTAAATATGAGGCAAAATGTCATTACTGCAAGGGTGATAGAGAGCTCAGGGAACAGGCTGCCCAGAGAGGTTGTGGAGCTGCCTTCTCTGGAGATATTCAAAACCCACCTAGAGGCAACCCTGTGCAGCTTGCTTCGGGTGAACCCGCTTTAGAAGTGAGGTTGGACTAGGTGGTCTCCAGAGATCCCTTTCAACCCCATCCATTCTGTGATTCTGTGATTGTAGAGGAATGGAGAAGGTCATGTGGAGGGCTACCATATCCCCTATCTCTTCAGGAAGTAAAGGGCTTTTCACAGGGGAGACTCATATCAACTTTCACAAAAGGCAACCAGAGATGAGAATGTACCACGTTGGGGCTAAAGAGGCGCTCAGGGGACAACACAAATCTGGCCAAAACCCCCGCTTTGTGTCTTCTTCTTAAACTGAAATGAACGTAAATAAAAAGCCTCCTCCCCATCTCTGCAGCCTGCTGAAGTGGAATGAGACAAGCAAGCAGGAGCATGGCGGAGGGTGCAGCTGCTCTGGGATGGGCCGTGGAGGGTGAAGCTGAGCCATTAGCAGGTTCTGGGAGCTGCTGCTGGCCATGAGCTCGTGGCTGGGACCACATCCCCAAGACACATGCTGAACAGTTACTCTCTCTACAGAGAGAGGAGATGTTAAATTTTAAATTTCTAGATCAGATCAAGGTTTATTCAGCAAGTTCACAACTATATGTGGGTAAAGAGCAGTTCTTTTCCAACAACTCCACTGTATTTTTCATCGTATCTTCTGTCGATAAAGGCAATCATTATAAATAATACCCTTCAACTTCGGCAAGTTATTAGATCTAATGTTATGCAATGCTCTCATGGTAGTGCTAGACAATATCAATAAAGAGAACACTAAGCTGATGAGGAACCAACATATCATAGTGACAGCCATTATCAAATCAGGATGGCTTTTTTTAAGGCTCTGTCAGGCCGGGTGCTGAGCCTGGCACTGTTTGATATCTCCACTGGTGATCTGGAAGCATAAAATCATTGCTAATAAGATATTTGGTAACTGAAAAGTAAATAATTGTGTGGGCTGGACAGTTATGCAAGACTGAGATTCTGTGCTCATTCTACCTAAATACCCTTTAATACAGGTAAATTGTACGTTGTACACTTCTGAATAAGGAATGGAGACCAAATCTTTGCAGAGAGGAGGTATCCTAGTCTGGAGTGGGTGACTCAGAATAGGTCCCAGTAAACAAATACCAAAATTGATGGTGAACAAAAGTAACTGAAGTCTGCCACTGAGTATGGGCACCAAAACCACAATACCATGTATCATCAGCATTCTTGAGTTTTTTAAAAGGCTTCTGGAAAACCGAAGAAGATGCAAAGAGACATGAAAATATTGAAGGGCCAGAGAAAATTCCTTATATTGGGAGACTTGAAGAGATCAGCCTGATTTAAAAGAAAAAGAGAAAGAACTAATTTACAAGCATGTTAATGAAAGAGAATACCCACTTTGAAAGGCCAGCTCATTTTCATAGAGAAAAGTGTAATGAGAACCATGGATGGGAGATGAGGCCAAATTAATTCACACTGGAAATAAAGCACAGATTCTTATCAATGAGAACAAATAACCACTGGAAAAAAAAGGAAAAGATGGATTTTCCCCAGTTTCCTCCTAATGACCGCCTGTTCAAGTCAGAATGCTTTTCTGCAAGTTAGATTTTAGTTAAAAAACAAGTTATTGTACTCAGAAGCAATGGGAAGTAATTGAAAATCTGGAGACAGACAGGAGGTCAGGCTCACTTGGCAGTTCCTTCTGGGCTTAGATATCCCTTGCATCTATGAATGCACTGCTAAAAACTGTCTCATCTTCTAACAAGTGTAATAAACAGAGAAATGTTCTTGGAATGGATAACTTTAACTTTTGATTGGTCAGTGATACCTATCACTTAATGAAATCTAAAATGAAGTGACAGGTACCATCAAAAACAATACCAATAGAAACTATTCAGATGTTTGTTGTGAGCTTCTGTTATATTTGTTTGTACATTTGCCAAATGATTTCTTGGCCTGCAAGAGATTATGTGCCTTATTGTATGAATGGGAAGAAAGCACTGCTTTCATGTAGATGATGCAGACCATATTGATTGTGGTAGTCAATTTATTAAATAAGCAAGTCCAAAATATATGCCATTTAGTTCCTTGGGGATTATAGTCAGTTGCAATTTTTCTGCTAATTAAAGTTACTGTAGAAATAACAATATTTTCATGTTGATTTCTTTTCAAGAGCAATGAGATTGCATGTCTCGTGCACAGTTTTATTTGACAGAGAAGCTTGCATCTGTATTATATCACTGACAGCTAGAGCATTTGCCTGCAGAATACTATGAAAAGGTCATGATTACCAAGAGAAACATAAATGTGTATGCACTTACTAGCTTATTTGACTTGGAAGCTTACGCACAGATATAGCTGAACAGAGTATTGCCATAGGTAGGAATATTTCTCAGAGAGGGGTGTAATCAATTTGTAATTTTAAAAAAAAAGCATGAATGTGTAGGCAATCTACATCACTGCCTTCAACTGGCTTATTGGTCTGTGTTACATTATTTTAAGCAGCAGCTGCCTATTACAAGATTTGTGAAGGTGCTGCTGATTCTGAAAGAGCAGGTTTCATGTCGACAGATTGAATAATAATACTGTGTTCAAGACTCTGCTTCCCACTCTGATCAGCTTAAATTTTTCAGGAAAAGAACATGTTCTTGTGTGTAGGTATCTTCTGTGTCTCTTCCCTCAGTGGATAATAAAAAACATTTCCCCAAAGCTGACTTCATCATAAAATGTAGCAGCAATTGCACTGAAAGCCTCAAGCTCCAGAGAGGGGAAAAGTTCACCTCCCCTGGTAAAGCTCAGCACGCCTCTGAAATCATTCAGGCTCTCAGCTCTAACTGTCTTTCTCTCCCCCACATCACAAAAATAGCCTTTGAGTTCAAAATGATCACATACTCATCTTACATAAAATGCACAGGTTCCCAAAGAAGCTTGTGTCCTATTTGGTGAGACATTTACAGAATGATTTCAATGCCTGCACATGATGGAAAATATTCAGGGCTCGTGCTACTGTGTTAGAACTAATGCATAGGCTGGTTGTGATGAGAAACATACTGTTAGAAATAATAATGGTAACAGCACTTTTACTGATGGACCATCAAAAATAAGACTGACCATAATGAACCTAGTTTCAAAAGGAAGCTGGAATTCCAGGTATTGATGAAACCCTTCCAGGTATTATGTTTCTATTACCTCCCAAGCCTGGGCCTAACACTGTGTTATATAAGCTGGGCAGATGCCCATTCTGAGGTGGAATTTCATGTGATCAATGGAGAGCACTTGGATCTCTTCTGCTTGAACCAAGTCCACTAATTAAGAATTGCCCCATCAGTTCCTGCAGTGGCATCCCACAGCTAATGCCAGGCACACAAGGCTGCTGCAGAGGCGTTTTTATAGGGGTTTGAAACAATGTTCATTGGGCACTTGATGGGGAGTCACAGTCACTGAGACTGCAGCAGGGACTGATGGTCTATGGGGAACTTTTCTTTTCAGCTCTGCAGGGAGAGTAAGAGGAAAATCCAAACTCACTCTTTTCTGCCCAGCTTGCCAGCTCCCCAGTAGCTCTCCAGTAAGCTGAAAATGGCCAGTACTGATGCTTCAACATTGTAATCACAGATTTTTTCATGTTGGTAGAGGGGGTGAAGAGGACAAGCCATGGTCAGAAATAAGATCCAGGTCTTTATACATTCACTTCATACTTCTGGGGGCTCTACTTCCACATATGTACCAAGATAACAAAGCATCTTCCTTTATACCTGCTTCAGTGGGTGATGGGCAGTCCCAGGGCTAGTCCTTCCCCCAGTCCATGGCTTACACGACTCATAGCTCCAGTGCCTCACTCCCCCAGGCCTGACTCACTCCCCCAGGCCTGCTGCCGTGAACAAGTGGAGTTTTTGTGCAGCTGACCTTGCTTCTTTGCTAGCCTGCCTGAGCTTCTGGTGTTGGATCTCCTGCAGGTCCACTTGCTCTCACTTCACCTTCTGGAGTTAACTGGGTACATCCCCATTACCAACATCAAGGTACAGCTGCTCAGTCAGGGGCAGGTGGCCACATGAGCACAGGATTTGTCATTGAATTAGTCCTCCAGCCTAATGTCTTGTTAGTCATGACCTGGTCCTGCTGGAAAAGATATTCCTGGAAAAGTGCCTACTGCACTGCTGATCATTAGGCTGTGTGAGGGGAAGCAATCCCTTCCCTGGAGCAGTTTTCTTCTCCTCTGCCTGGTCCGGGTGGGCTGCCAAGCTTAACTCTCTGTGTAATGCTCTGAAGAACCCTTCTCCATCAGAGTATTCCTTGTCTGCTTTCATACCTTGCTTTTATTCACAAGTTTGTTTAACACCAACTCTAAATCAGAAGTCATGTCAGCTTTCTGTCTGAAAAGAACTGGAATGCCCTGGGACATGACAAGTCTTACTATGCTCACTGTACAGCAGTCACCTTGTCTGAGAGCCTCGTGCTGCCACAGAGCTTCTGGACCTGTCTTCACTGGAGAACTAGCAAGGAGCCTGCAGGAAGCATAGCACTGAGGGACAGCAGTGTCTGGTGGCACACTGTGTGACTGTGGCTTGCCACCCAGGGCAGACAAGAGGCAACACAACACAAGGGGAATGGCCTACATTTCATCTGCCTTCACTTGAAGACACTACTCTGAGCTAAGCAAAATATCTTAACCTCAAGATTCTAGGGTTAGGACATCCTGGTTTAGTTTATCCTACTGGATAGCTATTGGTAGGCCCTGACCCTATGTACCAGTTACTTCAAAGCCAGCAGCCTCTGACCTGCCTGTAGGTGTCTGCACTGCTGTCCAGACAGGCACACATGGTTAATGCTCTGCAAAGACACTACACAACAGGGCTGAGCACCCACTCAGATTTTAGGAACCTAATGATAAGTTCCTGAAGGAGTTTGTCTTTCTTGCACCTTTCCCCAGGGACCTTAGGTGTCTCTAGAATTAGACAGTTCCTGAGCCAGGGTATTTGGGAATCGCATTTTGTTCTCTGGCTCCTTTAGATCCACACAGACAGGACCCATGTACCCAAGTGTTTTGGAGATCCCAGCCCCAGAATGAAGGCTTCTTGTTGGCTTTTCTGGAGACCAGGTGATTTTCCAGCTCAAACCAAAGCCTAATAGCTTTGAGGAACAGTTGTTTAGTCACAAACAGGGACTAAACACAGAACCAACCTGTTGAAAAGATCATCTTTTTCCTATTTTTTTCAAGAGAAAGAGTTTCCCAAGAACCTAATAGCCAATGTGATCTGCATTAAATGCAACGCATTAAAGTGCCGTTCATTTAACTAGGAGAGACAGCATCCTGCTATCAATGTCCTACTGTGGCTCAGAGATTTATCCTGGTAAATCCTGGCAGGGGGCTATTTAATCAGCAGAGACCAAGCTCAGAGTTTGCAAACAGACCTTAAAATAAAAAATGTAGAAGTGAGTTAGACTGAGCAGGCAGCTTGGCATTCCTTAACAGAGAGGCAATTTGTTTTTATAACTTCTGTAGCTACAGCCTCTCACCCATCAGCACATAAGCACCAATCAACCGGCAGGAAATCATTAGCTTAAAACAATTGCCAGCGGATTTCTTTCAGGTCTCAGGAGTGCTGAGCACTGCAAAGCTTATCATTTGGCATCCTTAATGCTTCCAAAGGCAGCTAGAGAGAGCAGAAACCAACAGAGAGCCTTTCAAAAATCTTTTAATAGCTGCTTTCTCCATTTGTGTTTATAGCGACCATAGCTGTTGCAAAAAGCTTCCTAAAGCACTCCAGCCCTCCCTGGAGCAAGGGCTGGCTGGTGCTGGGCATTGTAATAGCAGCACATTGTTTCACAGGTGCAAAGTCACTCTAAAACCTTCCCTTTTTCTCTCTCCAGAGACCAGAGCTGGCTATAACTTTCCACACCAAGGCATTCAAATCCGGCGTCATTACTGCAGATGTGGTTTCAGCACAATGCATGGGGCTGGGAATTGCACTGGCAGCTCACTAAGGCTGTGTCTCTGCACTGGAGACCCTCTCATGAGAATTAGCGTGTTGGCTGAATAGTAATGTTTTAATGACATTTGCAGGTGTCATTCAAACCATGGGTAGCTTTGCCCATTTAAACAGAGCATGTAGGCTACATGGCTTGGTGTAATTGATGCTTTGTGGCTTTAAAAGCATGGTCCTCGAGAACATTTTTCACTTGTGAAAAGAAAAGTCCAAATCCTCTATGGCAGCTGAGACTACTTAGTAGAACTGAGGAGTAGGGACAGCAGGGACTAGTTAGTGGCTTCTAATCCTCTGTTAGATTCTGTCTTCAAACTGAGTTAGAGAAGCTTAATACCATTTAATGCTTTTAACTCCTAAAGGATTCACTAGAAGACAAACCACTCCACCCTTACCCTGATACTCTTATTCCTGCTACTTGCATATGTGAAGAATAAAGCTGAAAATCTGCTCCCTAAAAGTAATGGAAATGTGATTTTTATGCACTGCTATTCCTGTGTAATCCAGGATCACTGTGCAACATTTATACTACCTATGCTGAAGAGCAAAAATTCCTGATTTCCTCATTTCTCAGTTGGTGGATCTGCAAATACAGCTGTCTTGGTTACATGGTTTTTGCATAGGACAGCCAATATCACCAGTAACCTTCATTCACAAAAGCACTATCTCCAGACTGTAGCCCTTATAATTTGAAGCATCCTTACAGAAAGCATGTCACCAAAGAGACTTCTGTTAAGGCCAAGAGATCCAGATCTCCTTCAGGATAATCAATATCTCCAGCATTACAGTGACACCTGTGAACCAAATGAGGGGTACATGATCTGTCTGCTCCCCGACTCAAGCCACAGAAACCACCCACCCATGCATTCAGTAGTGCAAGGCAAGGTATGGAAATGCTGTTTTCGTTTATCTCTATGCATATGCATCCCAGCAGCTTCCTTGTCCAACATTCTGAAAAAGTGCTTCACAAGGTGACCAGTCCACTGCCTGTCCTCCTATAGCCAGGTTTTGGCTTTTTTTTGGAAGTCTTTCATCCATACACTCCTTCACATTTTCCTGCTATTTTTTCTGTATTTTATTTCTAAAACATGACCCTTATCAGGGAATTCTGCTTTGTTAGGTGTGTTATCAGAGAAACAGAACCCCTGGCCCAAACCTTCTGGGGTGCTGTCACCAGGGCACAAGGAGCCCCATGGGCCAGAGGTGACACCCAGCAAGGTGAGTCAATGAAAAGTCTCTCCAGAGCACCTTCCAGCTGAGGCTGGGACTTATTATGGGATAATGAGGAGGACCACAGGTGGGAAAATGGATGAACCAAGATTATTTTTGAGGAATAAGCATGAGTAAAGAGAGGGATAAGGAAATAAAAGGGGCTGGTTACACACAAATCTGTGGCTGGTGGTTATCTTTTTTGGGTCATGCCCTGCACCTCACCAGCACAGTTTGTCTTGTCTTCTTGTTAACCTTCATCTCTATTTACCTGGGTGAGGGAGCACTTTTTCTGCCTGTATGAATATGTAGTGTGTATGGACATCTAAATGCCAGAAAGTGGATTTGAACCTGTTGTGGTTTAACCCCAGACAGCCTCCAAGCCCTCACTCGCTCACTGCTGCTGCTCACTCACTCCTCTACTAGCAGGATCGGGGAAAGAACTGGCAAGGTAAAAGCCAGAAAACTTGTGGGTTGAGATAAAGACAGTTTAGTGGGAAACACAAAAGCCACACACACAAGCAAAGCAAATCAAAGAATTGATTCACCACTTCCCATGGGCAGACAGGTGTTCAGTCATCTCCAGGAGAGTGGGGCCCAAACATGTGTAATGTTTACTTGGGAAGACAAACACCATCACTCCAAACATTACCCTGCTTCCTCCTTCTCCCCCACATTTTATACACTGAGCACGATATCATATGGTATGAATATTCCTTTGGTCAGTTTGGGTCACCTGTCCTGTCTGTGTCTCCTCCCAACCCTCCAAATTCTTTGCCAGCGTGGCAGCACAAAAAGCAGAAAAGGCCTTGGCTCTGTGTAAGCGCTGCTGAGCAATAACAAAAACATCACTATATTATCAAACCTGTATTCGACGCAAATCCAAAACAAAGAACCCATACCAGCCACTGTGAAGAAAATTAACTCTACCCCAGCTGAAACCAGCACAGAAACACAAGTTACAAAGGCCCGTGTGCCTGGGGTGCCAACAACCCAAGCAAGGGAGGGTCCGTACAACAATGCCATTGCTAGCTATTATCAAGAGGGACTAGCCAGCAGATAGAAGTGGCCTGAGAGTCAAGTATCAAAGTGGCCATAAGCCTGGGCTGGGTACCTGCATGTCTGTGAGACCACTGGAGGAACTGGCTACTGAAGGCACCAGGTCAACTCCTGCAGAAACCGTGGGGTCTCAGAGTCAGCTGGAAGACCCTTTTGCGTGTGTGTGCAAGTGCACATGTGTGTGCAAGTCTGGGCACGAGACAGCTGGAGACAAGAGGATGCAAGGGATAGTTTCTGGGTAGGCTTGGTGTCTGACCTTGCTGGGGATCCATGGTGTGCACAGGGGACTGAGGGGCACGTGTATGTGTCTGTGAGTGATGGAAATGCTCCAGACCCTGGCCTACACTCTTTGTACCTTGCTGTGTATAAAGTATCTCTGTGTAAGTAAATTGAAAAGCACCAGAGACTGTTCCTAGGCACTGAACTCAATCATATTAAATGTAACATTGTAAGAATAACCCTTGTCATGCTTCAAGTCTGTGCCAACGTACACTCCTAAACAATTTGAATGCATGCTTTGGGATGTAGCTCAAGTTAGAGTTTTCATGCAGTCATCCTTTTTTGGAAACTAGGCAAACCTAAGGCCCTCCTGTGCCAGTTAGTTTCAGTGCCTGAGATTTGGCCTGCACACATTTCATTTACTGACCAAGTTGTAGTCACAGAACCCTCCCTTGGGTCTTGCACCGTCCGCTTGGTCCCTGAGCATGGTCCCCATGCTCTGATGATTCTGAATGTCATTCTGCTTGGACTGTGGTCACTGGCCCTGCTCCCTACCTAACTCAGTGATAGATCAAACGTTAGGTCATACCACTCCCCTTCAAAGGGCATTGGCCCGTACTTCTGCTCACACTGAATCCCTCCATTGATTCACTTGGTCTGGAAGATCACACCTCTGTTAGTGCTACGGTTTTTGTTGCTCAAGATCCATAAACACCTGTGTACCCTGGTCCATTGAAAGTCCTCCTTGCAAATCCTATGTCCCAAAGCCTACTCAGAAAACACTTGCAGCAGGTAGCCCACTAATGGGCTGAGCTACCACTGATCAGGTTGACATTGACTGTTTTATTATTCCTTTGTGCTGAAAGGCTTGAGCTCTGTCCCTAAGTTAAGGGGCAAGAAGAGACTGGCAAGACAGTAAGTCATATTTCTTGTGGAAAGACTAGATTTTTTTTAACTTGCAGTTCTCAGCTCTGATGGACTACAGAAAAATGAACAGAAATGTCTAGCAGTGGAATGGAAACCCTATACAGTGTTTCTCTTCATAACGACATTGAGTCTCAACAATTTTCATCCCCATGTGCCTGTCTCTCCTGAAAGATCTCAATGATTCCACTCAGTGCCTTTTCTGCACCAACCTGTATGGCTGATCCCCAGCAGCAGCAAGCTGTGAAGTGCCAACCATAAGTGATGGGTTGCAAGAGCTTCTTTTACCTGATCCTGCCTTCAGAGACCAGGTTGCTGGAGCTGTAGTACAGGTCCTACTGCAATGTGGGAGGGATGTTGGCTCTGCTGGAGATGACATCTTAACCACACGAATCTCCCTCCTGTCTTTGTTCTCCTAGATCTGTCTAGGAGGAAAAAAAACCAATTTGTTTCTCAGAATTTTTCAATGGCAATCTCTTTCCTACTGCTATAAAATTTGAGACATTCCTAAGCAGATGGATAAACTATTTGCTAGTAGGAGGTGAATAAGAGTCAGCATGAAACAACAACCAGCTGGCCATCATGGCCCATATTTCACATTGTTAAGGGACTGGATTGATGTATACAACAGGATTAATAAAATCAGTCAGTGAAGAGCCTAGGGAAATTTCATTGCTTATGCAAAAGGGAGCACATCCCCCATCACTAATAATGCTGCTTTTGCTTAGGACCATCATGAAAGTCATCCCAGAGAGTCAACAAAGGCTAAATCTTGCCAAACATCATGGTCACTCCTTTCTTATTGATTTACAAAGCTGATGAAGGGAATGAAGAAGCAGCCTACAGCCAGTCAGGAGAAAAGCCTCAGCTACAAAATTACTTGAAAAATGGATGCAAGTTGGCTGGGAAATGAGCAGTGTCACAGAGATTGAACACAGGCTGCGAGTCCATAAACAAAGAGGAACAAGAGATAAACATGAATATAAAGAGCCAATAGGAGACTATGTGGGGCATGGATTGGGTGTGGGGAGGGGAGAAAAGGCAACCTAGAAATCTCTCCTAAGTCTGTTTTTATTTAATGCCTATTATGATCTGGAAGGAAGCAATAAACACCACATTAATTCAATTTATATTTGGTGTAACAACTCCTATGAATTAGAGAGGTGTTGTGTAAACCAATGGGAACAGACACAAAACATAAAGAAACTTAGACAGGCTGGAAATAACAGAACAACAGCCAAGTGGATGGACACAAGGCAGTAGTCTGCAGGAGAAAGCTCAACCTCAAATGCAGACCTGAAGTGGAGAAATATGCTTAAGAAGAGAGGCAGAAGGTCCTAAAAACAGCAGAGATGAACAAACTGGCTGTGATCTTGTGAAGCAGACTCATCTCAAGGGAAACAATGGGGTAAGTATCTCTACCTATTGATTTATGAGGAATTAAGTCAACAAGACAAGTTTGGCTTTATGACAGCTGAGCAAAGAGAGCTGATCGTGCTCAGGCGTTAATATTGAGACTATCTGCTGGAGGTGAGGAAATACCCTGGGGACATCTATCTGTTCTGACAGTGTAAACATCAGAAGGACTGATTTATGGAGTGAAGAGGAACAAGGGTCAAAAACAAGCTAAAAGAAATATAGGCTGACTCATTGACAGGGTGAGCTGTATTGCCCTGTGAAACCACTACCTGTGACATTTCTCTCTCTGAATCCCTTAAAACTAGATTGTATAAAAACATGTGAGAAAATGGGTCCAAGGAAACAGGCTTTTGCCTTTGAGAGGAGAGACTGAATGGATATGGAGGGCAATGGCAGCCAGGGTTTGTCTGCTGATACGTCGTATCTGTTGTAAAATCCTAAGCAGTGAACCTCTCTCTCCCCCTAACTGCCCTCACAGTACAGTTGCCTGGGAAGGAAAAAAAAATAAAAAATAAAAAAGAGGAAAGGGCAAGGAATTTTGAGGTCTAGTATTGGTTCTGGTGTTAATCTAGCACTAATTTCTTACAGAATCATTGTTCTAAGGTGTTAGGCCTCTTTCCTGTGCCACATGAATGTCCAGAATATACTGGAAAATCCCTTCATTTAGGTAACTCCATTTCCCAGACAAGTAGCTATAATGCACTTTAAAACATTATCTCATGCTCTGGGCTGAAGGGGATGAAAAAAGAAATCTATTGAAAATCATGTTTGCAAGCATAAGACACCAAGAACTGGCTTCCCAGCTGCCTGAATAAGATAAGGGCAAAAGTGAAAATGAAGAGCATTTTAATATGTCATCAACTTTAGACTTGGCAACAAGCTGTATTTCTTTACCTAGGTATTAGTCTTCTTGAAAAACCTCACAAGGACAGAAATAAATTTTAAAAACAAACAAAAAACAAACAAACAAAACCAATTATGCCTTACTCCAGAAAGCTGGGAAGACACCCAAACTAAAGATCCTTATGAGAAGGGAGAACTCTCACCATACAGAATCATAAATGGTATTCAAACATTAAGTATTTCTACTCTGATTCTGGCTATTATACAGACAGTCCATGAGTGAAACATCCATTTCCAATTTTACTGCAAAGAAAAGTTGCTCAATATCTTTGATATGCAGGACGTAAATGCCAGAATCATGCTTTCTGTGTACAGCTCATGGAGGCACTGAATCACACAATAGTTGTGGCTGACAGGCACCCTGGAGATCGTTTAGTCAGTCCCATACCCAAAAGAGGGCCACATTGTCCATAATTGTCTCTAGTAGAGTTCTGAATATTTCCAGGGATTAGGACCCCACAACATCTCTGGGAAGCCTGTGTATATGTTTGACCAACCTTGGATTGAAAAAGTAGAATTACTGTGTTTCAGTGGAATTTCCTGCATTTCAGTTTGTCCCCATTGCTGTCCTCTAGTGCTGTCAGTGGGCACCACAGAGAAGGGTCTGGCTCCATTTTCTTTACAACCCTCTGTCAGGTATTTATACACATTGGTGAGACTCCTTCTCCAAGCTGAGCATCTGCAGCTCTCACAGCCTGTTCTTGTGTGTCAGATGCTTGAGTCCCTTAGATATCTTAATGGCCCTTTACCAGACCAGCTCCATAATGTCCGTATCTTTCTTGTACTGGGGAGTCCAACACTGGACCCAGCACTTCAGTTATGTCTCACCAGTGTTAAGCAGAGCGGAAGGATCACCTCCCCCAACCTGCTCCCACCGCATCTCTGGAGGCTGTTGGCCTTCCCTGCTTCCAGGGCGTACTGCTGGCTCATGGCCAGCCGACCATCCACCAGGACCACCAGTTCCTCTTCTATCAAGCTGCTCTCCGGGCAGTCAGGCCCCAACAAGTACTGTTGCAGACCATTGGTCTGGGACAATTTTTAAATATCTTTGGAAATAAAGGGATAATCCTAGTTCTGCACTCTTTTGTGTGTGTGCTGTGAAACAGTCCCACAGACGAACATTTCTCTGCTCTGAAAACTGGCAAAACAAAGAGGAGATTTCAACTAGCTACTTGGAAAAACTTTTTAATGGTATGGAAAGTAAAGTGTTGGGAAATCGTGCAGTCATGAAAATTCTGTCACTGGAGCTTAGACCAGTATCTAACTGGAAAATATTTGGCCTAGTGGATCCTGTTTGCAGGCAGGGGAAGGGATTTAATGAACCGTCAAGGCCTTTGCCATGGGTCCCTGCTGATTCACTACACAAAAATAGCGGCATTGATATTAGAAAAATCTTACCCCATTATTCTAGGTATAGCACCTATCATCTCATACAGTGCTGAAACAACTACTTATTCCAAAAAAAGGTATTTTATGTCTTCTCCTCTGCAGGACCCTGGTGTTTCATGAACATTGACAAATTATCTTCCCAGGGCTCCTGAAAATGAGAAGGAAGTATTACCTTCTATGTTTACTCATGATCACTGAGTCAAAATTGCCAAAAGAAACCACAGACTTTGGTTTCTCACTTGAGGTGCTTAAGAATAGATTTTTTCAGCATCTAAAATATATCTTCAAAGCAAATTTCCCACAATACTGAGTATTCTGCATATCCCATATCAGATTCCAGTTGTCAGGGTTTCCAGAAAATCAGTCATCATCTGTGAAAAGTTGTGGGTTAAGTGACTAGCCCAGCATTACGTTTGGAATGATGTGCAGGAGAATAACAACAAAATCCATAATAGCAACAAAATCCAATACCACGACAACTCAGTTTCCCAAACCACAGTACAATCCTTTCCTATCTTGAAGTGCTTTGCCATCACCCTCTAAATTCCAGAGTTTCTGCAATGAGGTAACCATGATTCATCCCACAGAAGGTCCATCCTCTGCAGTGAGGGAAAAACATAAGGCAAAGAAACCACCAGTTTGAGGTCATGCCATTAGAAATTGGAAGATAACGCACACAACGGACCCAAATTATGGAAGTTTTAGTTCTGGCATTCGTTAACCCGACTTGGCAATTATTACACTCTTTTTTGGTTTTGTTTTTTTTTTTTTTTTACTGTTTCAAGTAATTTCTTAGGCTTTTTGCAAAAGCAAACTGGAAAGATAAATTCTTCCCATGGAACCAGATGATGCACAGCTGGGCAAACAGCAGAACTGGAACTTTTGTATCCTCACCACAGTTCAGCGTGTGAGTGGAGAGACACCGGCAGAGCTGCTAATACTGATATACTGTTATCGTCAGATGGCTTTTGCAGTTGTACATCTTCAGACGTGACTCCTGCATTCCACAGGAAACTAGTGGCACATTTTTTCTTGAAAAAGATACTTTTCAGACAAACTGACATCTTCTGCTGTCAATCCAGCTTCTATCCCTCAGTTTTGGTTAATTTTACAGGTTTAACAGCATATTGGCTCTCCTCCAGATATAAAAAAATTAAGGCATATTGTTAAAAGAGGATCAGTTGGCTACATATGTCTCCATAGATTTTAGGGCCAAGTAACCCACAGCAGAATCTGTAACTGGATAGGAAAGCTAAGTACCTTCTTCCTCAAACTGTGCATAGTCCCTGTGCTGATTTCTGAATCTAAAATAAGACTGAAAGCATACATCTCTGTTCTGATCTTCCACAGGTTTTATATACTACCAATGACACTGACTACTGTGGAGTTAATTTCAGATATGAAACACCAGCAAGTAATAGTACTGTTACACGAACAGTTACATGACTGTTTTCCCACGTTAAAAATTCACAAATGATCTAATACATATGTGTGTACATAAAAATCCAATTCTTTTTTTTTTTCTTTTTTTGGTGATGTAAATCTCTTACCTTAATCAAAGTCAACATAGAAGCATTAATAAAACAATTAGATCTGAAGTAGCTCTGGTTGTTTAATAACTTTAGGCCTGTATATAAATGGGTTTTGGTCTTCCAGCTCTAAATATCTAGAATAACTGAAGAATTCTAATGCATTTCCTTGCAGAAGAAAAGAAGCCAATACTTGAAGTATTGCATTTGAGATGTAGAAGCAAGAATCACAGGATCAATCATGCAAAATAAATGATATTATTATTAGCATCATTCAGAAGCTGTGTGAAAAATGACAAGCTGAAAGGATGTGTTTAAACATGCCAAATGTGTTTGGGATATCTCAGAAGCATTTCACTGTCCTCAGATACAAACTGGTTGGTTTTTGTTATTTAGGGCTAGTTGACCTACAGAGCAATTCAATACAATGGGGGTCCAGAAGAAAGGGTGAAAAAAAGACAAGTTTTTGCCTGATTATTGCTACTTCCAACTCCAGTGATATATGGCATAAATCCATGTAACATCGGATTTTGACAGTTTCTTTGTTTCTCATGACAGCAAAATCCCTAAATGAGACTACTCTAAGGAGGGCTTTGAGCAAAGTCCAGGGCTGATGTAGCCCCATGGAATAGCAACAATAAGCATACGAACCAAAATCTGATGCCACTGATCAAGTTCAGTGCTATGGTAGGAACAGCAGTCCTTGAATGGCAGCTAATAAAGCACATCTAATTGGTATTTGAATCACATCCTTACTTCTTCTTATACCCTTAACTGATACTCATGTTACATACCTGTGCACACATTTACTACCACATGTGTTCTACTATTGTTGCTCCAGTAATGGTGCTCAAGCTCTAATTAATATCTACTATTTGAGTGCTCACCAAAAGAACATCATGGATCCAAGAGTCAAGAGTATTAACGTCTATTGACAAACTGAAATGCTCTGTTCACTATCTATTGTCAGGAAAATATAACAAATACTTGAGATTTTTTAATTTAATCTGGTGGAATGGCTGAGGCTGGCAGGTACCTCTGGGGAGCCTCTAGTCAATCCTCTGCCCAAATCAAGGTCATGTTGCCCATGATCATGTTCAATCAGGTTTTTACTATCTCCACAACCTCTCTGGGCAGGCTGTGGCAGTGCTTGACCACCCTTGCATCAAATAATTCTTTTTCTTATCTTTTAGTAAACTTTCCTGTGTTTCAGTTTGTTCCTATTGTTCCTATTTCTCAGTCCTTTCACTGAGAACCACTAAGAGTCTGGCTCCATATTTTTTTCATCTGTTTACCCAGTTGGGTATTTTATATCCAATACCAAGATCCCCTGAAGCATTCTCTCCTCCAGGCCGAACAGTCCAACCTCTCACCCTTTTTACTCATATGCTAGATGCTCCAGTCCCTTAAACATCTTGATGGCCCTTCACTAGACTCACTGTGGTTATGAACACGTCTCTTGTACTTGGGAGCCCAGACCTAGCAGATGGCACCTCTTTGGAAGTGAGAGGATTCTTATTCTGCATCTGTATGTACAGAAAATCAGAACTTTCCACTCTGGGAAATAATTTGCTGCTGCCATGTGTTTATTCTTTAATTCTTTCGCAGGTAAAGAGTTGAAAGTCCTTCTGAAAAATACCTGATGATATACATTCCCTTGGAAAAGAGATGGCCAAAGTAACATACCTGCATTGAAGGTAGGCATGACAGACCCTCGCAGATATTCTGAAGTTAGCTTGAGGAAGTAGCCACAGGAGTGTGGTCATAGGGACACAGATTTCAGTAGAGAACATCCATTTAAGTACAGTTCTGGGAATGTATATAAGTTGCCAACTCATGCTGAAGTCCAGACTGGCCTGTCTCATACTATCATTATCCATAAGAACCAGAGAACAGCCAGTGTGAGACCGCCTCTCTGCACAGTACTTGCACGTTAATTGGGCTATGTAAGCAACTCCCTCATGTCTTATTTCTTCTTGGGGTGACCTATACTCCTGGGCCAATCTCCAGGAAATCCCTGTATCCTGCACAGAGAAACCTCCTCACTGTCATCCCTCTGTCTTTGCAAGGTTGTGTCTCTGATCTGAATCCACCCATGTTAACTAATTTAGTTTGGAGTATTGAGACTACAGATAAGAGTTTTTCTGGCTTAGTCGTTTGGCTATACTGCAACAAAAATACCTACCTAGAGAGTGTTTCCTGTTTCTAAAGGCATCACTGAGGAATGCTCAGTTCTTGGCAGAACTCCAGGGATTTTCTACACAATCCAGATGATATAAATAAATAAACCACGAGCGATTCAGAGAAGACAAATCACCAGTCCATCAAAATGCCTGATAAATTAGATCAACAGACTGGACTACAGACATTTTCAGTGATTCATCATCACAAAGAGTAAATAAATTCAGATTAAGCAAAACTTGATTGAATCATGCTGAAGTTTGGCAATTAACAAAATGGATCATTCTGAAGTCTTACTTTAGGAACACATAATCTCTTAAGATTTATGAGCGTTATTGCTCATCACATATGTTTCTGTGTTAGTGTTTGCTGTGTTGAGAAATGGATATTCTGAGTGCACAAAGGTTTGCCTGCTATTACATATTTTAGTCTCCAAAAAACTCTTCTGCATACTCCCCTCTTTGGGATAAAGAACAAATTTTTTCAATAGTAAGCTTCCTGATTGCTTCCTCTCCCCCAGTACAATTTATGATCTCTTCCAGACTGCTTTCAATTCATCTGATCATTCAATATATTTTGCTAAGATATCTATTGCACGTTGTGATGTAGCCAAAAATGCAAAAGCTGAACTCAGGTACTTTGGTTCAGCCATTGGAAAGAATCCTCAACTTTTTTAGTTCGGCGACACTATGCTCACATACTGGTCATTGTATTAATTTATTGGCAACTGTAGGCTAGGAACGATATGTGCCTACGAAAATCTTTTAAGTGATAAAATGAGGGAAGAAATAACCTATGCACTCCTTATCAATAATTATGTTTGTTTGATGTTTATATTATGACAACATCCAGAGGTCACAGTCAGGGTGGAGATCCAGATGTGCTAATTGCTGTGAGGATGGGAAGATAAAATCCTTTACAAAACAAATTGAATAATTATAACCACTTGAATATCTGATGTCAAATTCTCCCTGGTGTAACAGCATAAAGTCCTCAACTATCTTTGCATTTGAGAATTTCTTTGTGCTATAAATATTGGCTGGGGAAAGAGTTGGTATTATTAACCTTATTATACTAAGGGGTATAATATGCAGTACAAGTTCCAGAATAACAGTGGTGGAGACTCTGCTTTCAGCCTTGGATGGCAATTGTATTTTCCAGAATGTTTAAAACAACAAAGGTGGATTTTCCAGCCAGCATAATGGATTGTGGCTCGACATTGTCAAAAGTTGATATTTATAATCTGAGTTTTATCACACAGACAACAAAGCCTCATGTCCCTATCCAAGCAACTGTCTGTATTTTCATCTGGAAATACTGATATTCCTTCATGCCCTCTACCCCAGGTTTTACTGAAGGAAGTAACACTGGTTTTGGAAGGTCCAAATGGCAAAATCCCAGGAGATCACAATTAGAACTAGAATCTGACTCAATTTTAAGTATATTCAGTGCAAGTCAAAGCGTGCTCAACACAGATAGCCTCTACAGCTATAGAAACCAATAAACAAAAAAACCCAAATCAAACTAAAAACAAACGACAGGAAGATTAATTTTGTATCAAAGTCCTGTCCTAAATTCTAAGTACTTGTGGTAACTGTATAAGCACTGCCTACACACACATGCACACACACACACGCACACACATATGTGGATGCACACACACAAATATTATTTGTCATGTTATGACTAGACTCTGAAATAAGCTGTTCATTGTTTCTTCAGAATTACAAAAGTAATATTCATTGAAGGAAACCTGCCCTCGGTGATGCCTATGCTCCAGCCCGTCTGTATGTCAGACAGGAATGCTTTTCAAGGCAGCTTCTGCTGACTGCAGAACCTTGTTCAGACAAATATTCTCTGACTATTGGTGTGATCTCTGTGCTGTTAAGTTTAGCTTTTAAACCCCTTGAAATTAACCCCAACAATATTGTAAACGGACAGCACTGCTGTGTTCCCGCTGTTACACCTGGTAGAAAACTGGCTGAAGTACACCTCAGCACACATTTTGTCCTAGGAACTGCAGAGAAAAAAATCTCTAAAGCATCTACATCAAGCCATCTCCAGAAAATATTTGCTCCAGGTGATTTACAAAAGTGGTATGTACACTTGACAGGCAACACTAGGAGAAGACAGTGGGAGGAAAGGAAATAGTGGAGCAGATCAAAAGGAAAGGAGAACCTGTCTACCAGTGGTACAAGCCCTGCTACCTCTCAAACAGCTCTTATTTACAGGCACAGCAGCAATACATCTGCTCTACTTGTGGCAGATTGTGTGAATCAAAAATAGGATTTCACAGCCAGCAGCAAACTTGCGAGCCATAAAACCCACTCCCTTCAATTACAGTGATCACCTCCCAGGGACACTGTAAGGTTTGATCTACTGATATTTACAGAGTACTTTGAGATCCTGAGATGAAAGTCACTATAAAAGGCTACAGATTTTTCATAGTGTTCATAGACCACCTGCTCAGACCAGAAGCATTCACTTTTAACATTGCTTGAGTCAGCTACCAATCTGATATCTCCACGGGAATTTCCTAAAACAGATGTGGCTGTCACATTTAATCTCTCTTTTACTAGGAACTCTAAAAAAAAGGAACTCCTGGAAAAGGAAATAAAACAAATTGCATTAAAACTGATGGTGAGAAGAAGCCCCGTAATTCTGTTCCCACAGCTCATGGATTCTCCATCTGTACCTTTCAGAAAGCTGCCATAGTGACTAAGTCTGCGAGCTTCACAAATTAGACCTGACCTAGATTCAGTGAAGTCTTTGATCAGCAGCTGGTTAGCGTAATATTCCAAGTGCAACGAAGTTCAGAATTGCTCCACAAAGCAGCAGCTTGAAAAGAAAAACAAATAAAATGAAATTCAGGTTTTCTTCACAACATGCTGGCCCTCACTCGACTTTATACCAAATGAATCAGTCAGCAAACCAAATGGTGAAGTTTAAACTACTGCTGTTTTCTCATAATTTCATAGTATAAGCTCTGGAAAAAATTACTTCATTATTTCCTCTTACTCTATTATAGGAATAACAAACTCCAGGAGAGCAAAGAAAAGCATGATTCCGAAAAACAGAGGGGGTTATAATTAAGCATATTGTTAAGTGCTTTCTTGAATTGAGGTTAAAAAATTTGAAGTTTAAAATCATGTTAGCTAAGGATAAAACAGTTCAGAGGCTTTTCTTATAAACTGATCTGAACCATATGAAACTCTTCAGAGCATGGATCTGGACTGGCATCCCTTCAGAATAAGGTTTCCCATGATGTTTTGGACTTACTGTATTGTGTATAGAAACTGAGCACAGATGTCCCAACATGTTTCAAAAATTTTGAACCCTTTTGTTCTACGATAGCAGTGGGAACAGTGGGAAACATTAATTAGAATCTTATTTAGTGATCCTTCTTTTTTTTTTTAAATTGGCTTGTTCTTGTTTTATATATGATCCAAAAATATCAAAGTGAATCAAATCCAAAGGAAATAGTTTCTTTATCCTTCATCCACTAGTGAGAGGCCTCTTTACAACCAGAATATTTTTGGAGGCATATAAGAATGTGCATACCTTCAATCAGATCCTTAGATAGGCAAGTCTGACCTTTAGGATAAATTACAGACCAAACTGCCTTTGAGATATATTTCAGGCAAGGTACTGCCATGGCAAAGTTACAGTGAATGACTCAGAGATAGACTGTTGCTGCAAACAGTTCATTAGTATTTTTAAACAAGTGGGGGGTGCTCTCCCATTTTAAAAATGGAACATAAGTGTTATGGAGGTTATGAAAAAGTTTTTAAATTCCTTTTGCTGTGTGGGCAGTTATTAAGGGGAAAATTATGAGGGTTGATTGTTTTTCACTAAACAGAATTTAAAAAACCCCCGTATCTTAATCACAGTAAGGCTTTGTGTGGCACAATAGCTTTCTTTTTGTGCTTTAGCTTGTTCAAAAAAAAAAAAAAAAAAAAGGAAGAATCTGCTGGAGGTCATACCATTACAGAAACATATTTTGTTGCAGTGTGTGATGGTCATGCCCTTCCAAGCCATTTCCTACAACCAGCTCAAAGAGAGATAGATTTATCTTAAAATCTCAGCTGGCAAACTCTGCACATAGTGGTTTATGAGGCAATCATGAATGGTTCACAGACTGAGAGAGGATATTCACAGTACCTGTTTTAGGAAGCTTCAGCAAACTGCTTAGGTGTGATGTGCTTTATTCACTCCTTTTTGGCGATGCTAGGCTGCAAGAATACACCTGTACTGCCACTTTGGGATGGTTCCTTTTCAGGTCCTTGTTGCTATTAACCACCCAGGACCCTTAAGTTTCTTCATACTCATGCTGACTTCAGAAGCAAACTTTGTTCTTTTCTTGATGGGGCAACTGATGTAAATAAAGTGGGTACTGAAGAACTGTGAACACCAGAGGCCTCAGGGCAACAATTAAATCCTTCACAAATAATATGAAGATAAAACAAAGGATCTTGTGTTGGGTGGCTTCATAAAAAAAACAGACAATGCTAGTATTTCATATTAAGAAGCTGAGACCTTTGTTTAGAAGCCAGGAACCAGTGGCTTCTGAATCTGCGCTGAGCTGCACAAGTATCGGGATGCAGGAGGCTTGAGCCCCTGATGGTCATCTATGGTCAGAGGGTCTTAAGAGTTAAGTTAGCTCCTCAAAATCTTTCTATTTAAATCTTTATGGCTTCATCCAAAGACCCAGTAAAGCTTCCTCTCAGGCTAGAATATGGCTTTAGACACTAGATATTGCAGCATCAAGCTGTTTGGGCAGCCAGGGAGGGATGTCAGTGGCAACTCAGACATGGAAAGCAGATAGTGCACCTTCTCCTCTCCCTGTAGAAACACCTTTGGGAGGTGCAGGGAATGTTACTGGTATGCCTGTCTCCCATTTCCTTTTCTTTTGTGTTTTATCTTATTCATTGATCTAGTTGGGCATTAAGGTTTTGAGTTGTAAAATACATACATCCAGACAGATGAAGTGTAACATTCTTTTATGCTCCTCTAATTTTTTTTAAGGTTAGTAAAGATGCTTATGATTCCAGACTCTACCTGACCCACTGCAGACTAGCCTCAGGCTGTGTGGATGTGCTGGCCATGGAATGATCAGTCTGTCCTTACCAATGATGAGGCTGGGCAACAAAGGGCAAGAGCAGTGGGGCAGGTCTCGTGGCTGGGTATAGGCTATGTGGTGTGACTATATGGATGAGAAGACTTGGACACCCACAAGAAATTCATCCAAGGGGTTGGAAGGCACAGTCAATGGATTAAGAAACTGTGTTCAGCAGCAGTCTCTTCTGGACGTTACCAACACAATTTCAATGTTGTTACTATTTATTTGAAAAACACAGAATTAGCTAAGGGTCTCCTAGCATCAAACTCCCCCCAAAAAGTCAGGAAGAAGAAAGAAGGTAATACTGATCCACATGTCAGGTGATGGTAACAGCATTGGACTGAGCCATCATTGCAACACTGAACAACCTTGACCTGAAGCCTACTAACCTCTGTAAAGTATTGCATGGCCCTTTGCAACTCCTGAAAATAAGGATATGCTATGAGCTTGGGTCACCCAGCTTGAGAAGCTTCTCCTCCCTTCTGCACCCTGGTTTCATAATCAACATCAGTTTTCCTCCCAGACTGAAATAGTTGTAAGCTAGGAATGGATTTCTCATATTCATGCTTTCATTGAGTAAAATGTTTCCAAGTAGGAACTGCTCTTCCTGCTTATGTTCAACTTGTTGGTTTGGTTTTCTTAAAATGCAAGGTGGAGATTCCTGTGTCACACACACACACACATATATAAATATATATATGTAAACAAGAAATTATCTCAATTATTATTTTTAGAATAAGAGGGCCGGCTTAGTTTTGCATGAGTTTTCTCCAATTTGCATAGAGTAAGAAGCATTTCCCTCATCTTCTCTGAAAGTGCACAGAGGAAAAATGGAGGCAAAACACTCTGCACCATCTAAGTATGAACCATATTCTCAGCGAGAGCAAATCAGCTGAGAATATATCAAACCTGGGGATCTGTCCAGAGGAGCTGTGCTGTAGCTGGAGTTCCCATGGCTTTGTTTTCTAGATACACAGAAGTGTGAGAAGCATAAGGGAAGAAACACAGGGGTAGGTTCCAAATGCAAATGAAATGTCAGCTGACTGATAGCACAGAAGTAGGCTTTTTAGTCATGTTTTAAAACTAGTAGCCATTACCTGGATCCAAGCAAGATCTTCTTTCTCCCCACCTCCATTCAAGCAAGTCAAAGAGGTCATGCCCACTGCTGTCTGCACCAAGTACCACTGGGAAAGTAACCACTGCACTGCATGAGGTCATCATTTACCTCCAGAAACGCATCTCTGAACCCCCTTCTTTCCCACTGCTTATTGCTATGGGAAATGCTTACTGCTGAAGCTCATCTGGTGCCTGGGTTGGTCTGTAGGTATGGTTCATTTCACCAACCTCAGACATCAGTTTTCAGTAGGAGACAGAAGATTGAAATTCTACAATCTAACTAAAAGAAAGTCACAATTATCTAATGATGCTTTTTTGCCTTGCACTCCATGAATCTGGAAATGGTGATTTAATTAAGGAAGACAAAGGTTCCCACTGGGCTTGCAAAAGATTATATTGACACATGTCCCTCAGAGTCAAGAATCAGGTGGAGCAGGCATAGCAGTGACTAAGCCGGTCAATTCACAACAAAAGGCAGAATACCACAGAGTCACCACAGAAAAACTTCATTGCTCATGCAATCAGCACACCACAAAAGATCAGTATTTGTCACTCTGTTGAGGTGCTGTCAGCTGAAAAGAAATGTTCAGCTCATGTTCAGTACGTGGTTCAGTTTCTTCAGCTGCCAGATGGTCTTTCTGTGGTCCACTGGAGTTCCACTCTGTCACAGTGGAGGTTTGTTTTCAGACAGGGCTTATCACTGCCTTGTAAACTTCTAGCTTAGTAAATTGTTTGACTCTCCTCCCTCACCAGTTTTATACTGCAAATATCACCAAGCTTGTGCAAAGCCTTTCCCTCTCGAGAAAAGCAAGCATGTCAGTCAGGGCTCTTACAGGGTGAGAAGACTCATAAACAAACTGCACTTCTTCTCTGCCTGTGGTTATGGGAGATTTGAGAACGACTGGAAGATCATAAAGCAGGGATAATCTCAGCTTTAATTAAGCTTACAGTCAGAAAAGGCTGGCCATAGACTACCAGCAACCAAACATTATGAGAATGGCTACCTTGCTGACATGAGGGGATAAGAACAAAATGTGTTTAAAAGGGTCCCTCTTCTGCAATGTTCTCTCTCAGTCAGGGTTTCTGCCAAACTCAGGCTGTACTCAGTTCATTTGGATAAATATCCAGAGTTGTATGTAGCCTTTGTGATTTTGTTTAAATCCATTTTCAACTCACTCATTCTTTTAGACTTGGCAATGTTCTGCAACAGTCCTTTTTGGGTATTTAAATGAGCGTGGTGTGCAAAACTATTTCGATTTCTTTTAAATTTATTTACCAACTGGTCAACAGCAGTTGTGGCAGTAGAATTGCTTGTCACAAAAGGGTCTCAGCCACCTGTGAGGATTTGGAAAGAAAAATACATCTTTTATATTGATCTTAAACCAACACAGTAAGACTCCAGGATTTTCCAATCCATCTGGAGCAAAAGAAAACACTCAGCAAGAATGTACTCTTGAATTTGGCTCTGGGGACAGAGGGGAACTTTTCAATAAGTATGAAGTTCAGCCTAAAGTTCCACCTTCAGCCTAATAGATGGTTGTGTCCTCCAGTTCAGAGTGAATCTACCCACCAAATACAGTATGCCAATAAAACCACTCACCATAACTTCCTTTAGATCCTATTAAGTACTTCATTAACACTGTAGAAGCAGTAGGTATCACAGCAGTTTCACTTCTTCAAAGGTGATAATGCATCCAAGACGCAGAGTATCTCACCAGCAGAACACGGTGCCATAGAGGGACCAGACAGGAGATGTTGTCTAAGGACATGGCTTCTTAGGCAGCAGCTTCCCATGCCGAGTCAGCTGTGCGCATGGTAATAATTTCCATATTCCCTCACAGTTTAGGTCACCCCAAGCCCCAGACAGGGTGTACAGCCAAACACTGCAGTTACCATATCTCCTGGCCCTGGCGGGCACCTGTACACATGCCACCTTTTTACACAGCACTGGCACCTTCTCATATTCCTTAAAAACCGTGGTACCATGTGTACCAATAAAACAAGCTCTGTCTCTCTCACACAGTCTCAGAGTCAGCAACTACAATCAGCAAACCCAAAGTTAGTTTAGCTATTGCCCTAGGGTGATACAAATCACTCATTCATCTCCCCAGTCCAACAGGCAATTCTTTCATGCTTCCTTACATTCCCAGCCCAGCCCCACCTCAGCACTCCTCTTGAATTCTCTCCAGTCCAATAAGCATCCACAAGGCAGTGGAAATGAAGTGTTGTTTTGTATTTATCCCAAAATGTACTCTTCTCTGACACATCACAAGCTCATTTTGTGCAAAAATGACATATCTGATTTCTTTTGACATATCTTTTGCCTTGCATTCCACCAGTGATAGTGTGTCCACAGCAATTTTTCCTGTACTTGCTGTTGGAAAAGGCAAAAGTACTAGGTCAGTAACAGACCTGCTTGTGTGTCTGTGGAGCAGAGAGCACACCTTGCAGAAACATTCCGATGGATTTTGGATTACTAGCTTGGGTGCTGGAAGCATTTTAGCCTTATTAGCAAAATGATCGGGCTGATCCAATTAGCCCTAATTACAGGAGCAGTTAAATTAGACTAGTGGGAGTTATATCCTTATGCAGTTATGTTACTTTGCTGTTTATCTCCAGTATCTCTGCATAAACCTTGCAGTGTTTTCTGAAAGAAAATGCAAGTTAGAAAAGTGACGAGTGGTTTTTGCAAGGTAAAGATAAGAACAGAGATTAATAAATGAGTAATGAGACTGCCTATAACCCTTTTTCTTAGCAAAGTGGCTTAGAAGGTGAGAACAATGTATAAAAGCTTGGAAATTCTCTAAATATATCTCCACTTAGTTTCTTCCAAAGCAGCATTAGGGGAAAAAATATCTAATTTAAGAGTAAGAAAGAAGAGTAATGATTTTTAAATTCATTTTCTGAGGATGTTTAAATATGTTTAAAGACCCCACTAGATAGATAGGATACAGCAGAGCTTGTGAGAACACACAGACATCACTTGAATGCACTAGCAGCAGCAGCAGTTCACTATTCCTTGTAACGTCACTAAGGAATACAAGTTATTTTTGTTCTCCTAAGAGTGAGTGGGAATTTACAATAGAGAAGTTTTGTGATTTATCCAAGCCCTAGGAGGGCATCCAACTCAGAAATCTCAACGTGGTGGTTCCCAGTCTTGTGTCCTGCCATCCCTTGCCCCAGGCATTAAAAGCCAGTACGATTAGAGCTCCCCAGTGAGTGGTTGGCCAGCAGAGCCCTGAGAGGAGGCGGCTGTCACAAAGTAACCCAACAGCTACTCTGCTTCTGGGAAGCAGGAGAGACGCCTCTCTGGACACGAAAAGCCGTTGTTACAGGGAAACGTGCAGGTCGTCACTGTGTAAAGCCTTCTCCCTGCTATGTGCAGTCTCTGTCTCCCGTGTGCCCCGTTCCGGGAGGGGAAGAGCTGGGGGGATCGCTCTGAGAGGAGCAGCACTTTCCCTGGCCAGGAGGGCAGCCTGGTGTAGATAATTCAGTGTCCCCTGGGATGCCACTGGACATGCAGTGAAGCATGCTGGGACACAAAGCTCTGAGCCAGGGTATCTGTAGGGAAGGGAGGCAGGAGGCAGCCACCAGCAGGAGAGGAAAGCAAGAGCAAACATCACCTAAGAAAAGGCAAGCAGGGGCAGCATTTGTAGTATCACTGAAGCATGGATTTTCTGAAGCATCTCTTGGGGCCTGAGGGTGCTATGCACACAGCTGTGAAAGTGTCCCCAGAGGTATGGAGTCTTTGGCCACACAATGCACCAGCATCGGTGGGATGTGCTGGGGCGATCAAACAGCCCAGGCAGGAAAGCTGAGCAGGGTCCTGGAGATCCAGCCATGCACCAGGACGTACTTGCCCCCACTCCATGTCTGCACTCAGTTTCCTGGACTCTTAAAGGCTGTTCTTTAATACTGGGGGGGTTCCTTGTAAATAGGGCTCATGTGCTGCTGGAGTCAGAAGGTTTAACCCCTCTCCCTTGGCCAAGGGTTTAAGGAACAAGCCAAAGGGGATGCACAGGGCTGGAGTGCTTGGGGCTCTGACAGGGTGGGGGAAAGCAAGCAAGGAGTCTTCATCCCCTTGCCTCTCCTAATCCTGCAAAGCACTGACAGCAATTCATTTCCAGGAGCTGGACTTCAGATGCGTGGGACCATGAGTGAGAGGTGGTCACGAGGCAGCTGGCAGGGGACCATGCGGGATAGCCCAGTACAAAGCACCTGTCTCAGAGCACCTGTGCTCTGCACAGCCGGCCCCTGACCGGGGGAGTCAGCTGTGCAGTCGGCTCCTGCTCGCTGGGTCTATCAGGACCAGGCTTCTCTCCGGGAAATTCGGCCTCACGCCGGGCTCAGCATTAGGGAAAAGATTTCTTCCCAGTCGCTTCCAGCATGGGCAGGGACATTGCTATCGCTGGCCATGTAGCTGGACATTACTCCACGTGCCAGCAGGAAAACTCTGCCCCGCCAAGAGCAGCAGTGCAGGGAGGTCAGCCCTTCCACCCGCCCCGCTCGGGGTCCCGCCGTTCATGATCATCCCTCGCGAAACGGCTGGCAGTGCAGTGTGGGGAGGTCGGGGGTTCCCATCTGGCAGCTGAGGGGGCGGCTAGCAGCCTCAAAATGCAGTTCCGCTCTCCTCACGCCAAATGGCCCCGACGAGTGTCCCCGTCTTTCCTATTATCAGTTCCCGCAGGGACCCTGCCCAGGCGACACAGCGAAGACCTGCTGGTGCCATGGGCAGGGAAGGGGGAATAGCGGCAACCCCTCCCCCGGTCCCTTCTCGGCAGGATGAGGGGTAGACAGGAGGGTGACGCCCTTCAGGAGAGGGTCCGCGGGTGCTCGGAACCACTGCGGCCGCGGGTGGGCGTTCCCCGTCCCCCCTCGGGAGGTTGTGCCGCTCGGAGCCGGCGTGAGGCAGGACCGCGGTGGGGAGGGAAACCGAGTTTGCGGCGCCGCTGCCGCCTGTGCGCGGGGGCAGGAGCGGGAGCGGGCGAGCGGAGGCACCGCCGGCACAGCGGCCCCGCTGGGCCGTCCCTGCACAGCCCCCGGCCGCCCACCCACCAGCCCCGATCGCCGCCGGTGGGGTCGGGCCGGGGGTAGGTGGGAGCAGGGGGGGCGGGCGGCAGCCTCGGGGGTCGTCGCCA
>VZRE01003087.1:31337-65754 GCA_013396775.1 Cephalopterus ornatus
CCTGGGCGGCGGCGGCCGGGGGTGCTCCTCGTCTGGCGGGGCCGGGAGCCGCATAAGGGAGGGAAAGGTCCGCGCGGAGCCGGTGGCACAAAGGCCGTGAGTAACGGGGGGTTGGTTGGTGGGGAGCGGTAGACGCAGCCCAGGTGAAGGGCGCGGGGAGGGACAGGAGCCTGCAGCGGGAACAAAGGAGCCTCCCTCAGGGTCTTCAGTGGGAGGTGGGAGAAAAGAAAAGGGGTAAAAGGGGAGATACAGGGCAGAGGATGAAAAAGAGGGCAAAGTGGGTGAACGGGGGGGAAAGGGAGAAAAGGGGGAAAGAAAAGAAAGAAAGAGAGAAAGAAAGAAAGACAGAAAGAAAGAAAGAAAGAAAGAAGGAAAGAAAGAAAGAAAGAAAAAGAAAGGAAGAAAGAAAGAAAGAGAAAGAAAAGAAAGAAAAGCAAGGTGAATGTACTGTAGATTCGTTCATTCTGTCAACTTTCTGTGTAATTGCATCCTAGGTATTATTTCCCTACACACCTTTGGAAGGAGCTCACTATGACAGGGCAGAGTCTGAATGCTTTATCTGAAGCGAATTTTGAAGACAATGAGATCAGCATCAACGTTGGAGGCTTTAAGAAAAAGATGAGATCCAACACATTATTAAGGTTCCCTGAGACCAGGCTGGGCAAATTGCTGAGCTGCCACTCAAAGGAGTCGATACTGGAGCTTTGTGATGACTATGATGATACCAAGAATGAATTTTATTTTGACAGGAACCCTGAGCTCTTTCCTTATGTGCTACATTTTTATAACACCGGCAAGCTCCATGTGATGGGTGAACTCTGTGTGTTTTCTTTCAGCCAGGAGATTGAATACTGGGGAATCAATGAATTCTTTATAGACTCCTGCTGCAGTTATAGCTACCATGGGAGGAAAATGGAGCCAGACCAAGAGAAATGGGAGGAACAAAGTGACCAGGAAAGTACCACATCTTCTTTTGATGAGATTTTGGCATTCTACAATGATGCTTCTAAATTTGATAAACAACCCTTTGGAAACATCAGGAGGCAGCTCTGGCTTGCTTTGGATAATCCCGGGTACTCAGTTTTAAGCCGCATCTTTAGTGTCCTTTCAATAGTGGTGGTGCTGGGCTCCATCGTGACCATGTGCCTGAACAGCCTCGCAGACTTTCAGATTGTTGACAGTAATGGGAACCCTGAAGAAGACCCTCGCTTTGAAATCGTGGAACATTTTGGTATTGCGTGGTTCACTTTTGAACTGGTGGCAAGATTTGCAGTAGCTCCTGACTTTTTAAAATTTTTCAAGCATGCCCTGAATTTGATTGACCTAATGTCTATCCTTCCATTTTACATTACATTAATTGTCAACTTGGTGGTGGAAAGTAGTCCAACTTTAGCAAATTTAGGCAGAGTTGCACAAGTCCTGAGACTCATGAGGATCTTTCGCATCTTAAAGCTTGCTAGACACTCCACAGGTCTCAGGTCTCTTGGAGCCACCCTGAAGTATAGCTACAGAGAGGTGGGGCTACTTTTACTTTACCTCTCTGTTGGCATCTCCATTTTCTCAGTAGTGGCTTATACCATTGAGAAAGAAGAGAATGAGGGGCTAGCCACCATCCCTGCTTGTTGGTGGTGGGCTACCGTTAGCATGACCACAGTTGGCTATGGAGATGTTGTGCCAGGGAGCACTGCTGGCAAGTTGACAGCATCTGCATGCATCCTAGCTGGTATCCTAGTGGTAGTGCTTCCCATTACACTGATCTTCAATAAATTCTCCCACTTTTATAGGCGTCAGAAGCAGTTAGAGAGTGCCATGAGAAGCTGTGATTTTGGTGATGGCATGAAAGAAGTTCCATCCATCAACTTAAGGGATTACTATGCTTATAAAGTTAAATCCCTTATGGCTAGTCTGACCAATATGAGCAGGAGTACCCCCAGTGAGCTGAGCCTGAATGATTCACTGCATTAGTGTACAAGTCTGACAGCAGTTTGCATGCGAGCTATCAAGAGCTATGTTTATAAATGTTTTCCTATTTGTCTTTTTTTTTTATTATTATTTTTCTAAAGGATAATGTTGCTGACACTGCACTTTGCACTCGAGAAACTAAAGACATTTCTATTACAAGTCGACAATTTGCACATTTTCATCCTGTTGCATTGAATACTAAATGCTGTCCTTTCCATGCAAATGTTACCACTTCCATGACATTAGTGCTAGTGGTATAAAGACGATCTGTTACTTTGTGCATTTTCTCATCTGAGCAGAGAAATGAACGTAGACAAGTGGAATAAAAATTTTCAAATGTGACATGAGTAATGAAAAAAATCACCCATCACCTATGCTGGTATTTGTACTAGTGTAGGGCTTCCATGCATTTTACAACAGTTTAAAACAATCACCTGTGAATCACTGATATGGGAACACTTTTATCTATATTGCTGACCAGTAATTTTGATTGTCACTTCTCTGAAAACTCCACTAAGTTTGCTTACCCTTGAGTATGTGTGTTAAAATCTGGATGTTCTTGTTCTGAAATGTTAGGTATAGTAATATTTTTCAGAATCTCCTAAGCATATAGCTTCCTCTGCTTCCAAGATTAGGTCACTACAGAACCCTCTGGAGAAGGCAACCCCTCACTTTCAGATAGCTACGTATTCAGACACTGCATTTCCACAAATGACTCTATAGTATGGAGGCGCACACAGACTTCTCAGGATGCCATTTCCAGAAGTGATCTGCTCCCAGCTCAGTACCAGTACCAGTACCCACGTACCAGTGCAGCTGCAATATGTTGTATCAGTTCATCAAAATGGTTCTGAGATTAGACACACAAAGACGTGGGCTTTCAACAATTAGAAGCTCCAATGAAAAACTTGGATTTGTTTAATGAAGTGAAATATTCCCACATGAACTGTACAGGCAGCATTTTAGGAACTGACATTCATATACTGCAAAAAGACTAATTATAAAGATGCCATATGTGATGCTGAGATATAAAATCTAATTTTGTCAGAAAAGCTTGAAAGCAGGTGTTGATGACGGACAATTCCATTAAGATTTCTGCCAAGGAAACTCTAAGGAAAAAAACACCCTGTAAGTCACATTTTCCCTCAGAAAGAAACTCACAATTTACAACTAAGGGAGAGTATAAGGGCCTAAGACGGGAAGATAAAGAAAAAGAGCTTGACACTGCACCAACTGTGGGTAGATCCTCCTACCTACTTCTGTGATGTAGTCAATGTAAATCCTTTCAAAGGCTGGCATGTACTTTTTTTAAAAAAAAAAGAAAACAAAATCAAAAAAGACATGAGAGAACAGATCATCTGGGATTTTCAGAGTAGTCATAGATCTGCATAATGTTTTTTGAGTGCTCAGTTTGTTCCCTTACACAGTTTTACAGAAATCAAACACTTGTAACCAACAGGTAGAAGCTGCTGTTGGGTGGCTCTTTTAAATTCTTGGGATCTGTGCCAGAAAACAAACTACCGGTGCTCAGTGGGCAGAACAGCATTTCTCTTCAGATCCGGCTGCTTTTCCATCCCATTTATTACATATAATGTTCCAATTATTTTGCTTGTTTGTTTGTTTTACTAGTGAAGACTAAAGAGGTTCAGAAATTCAATTCAGACTAGTCAGAAGAGAAATTAAAATACTAAAGCTGAAACTGACACGTTTGGAAGACTGTTTTTGTCTACCATGACAAGGGGCAGCCCAGCTGACAGAATAAAGGAAATATGGCGTGAATAGGTGACTGCCTCATTTAGGATACTAGAGGTTGCTGTCTGATCTGGATCTTTTGATGCTTTGCTATAACAGCTCCACCTATAAACAGCAAGCTGAGCATCCAGGATCACATTCCTGTTTGCCCAGTGATCTATCACAGAATACACGGTGTGAAATAACTTACCTCTCACCCCATTTCCTTTGAAAAAACTCTCCCCTCATGTCAGTTAGTGCCTGATTTAGGCCATGAAGCATGAGTGAAATGGTCCTTTCCAGCCTCACCAGAGACCTCAACAGAGCATGCACAAGCTATAAAGTCCATAGGCAAGCCATTGCTTGCTGTCCCTGAAAATCAAAGAGCCATATATGGGGTCCTGAGGAGAGACCTAGAAAACCTGAATTTGGTGTCCAAACTTGAAACATTTTGCTAAGGTTTTCACTTCTGGGGGGCTAGTTCAAGTTCTCCGCTGGGTGACAGGCATAGGTTCAATACTCTTGTTCCTGATTCATATTGCATGTGTATCAACCATCACACACCTACAAGCATCCACCAGAACATGGGCCAGCTTGAGGTCACCTGTTGGACTGAAATACCAAAAAAGAAGTAAGGAAAGGAAGGGGTAGGCATGTGCAGCTCATGCACTCTGGTCAGGTTACATGCTGCACAGTTGGCAAGCTCTCTCCCTAATGCAAAGGACACTGCCAGCTGTCACTAATTCTGTTGGCTGGGGGCCTTCAGAGAATCCAGCTCCAAGCAGTGGTTTTATGTGTTTCAGAAACAGTAGGTTCACAGAGCTGAAAACCAGTGACTTTGAGGGCAGTTATTTGATGAGACCTGTAGACTTGCCAAAGAGTCACAAATTTCCTCAGCTGTTGCTAGTTTAACATTGCAAATGTTGGATCCAAATTTTACAACACATCATTTCAATAACCTATAGCTTATCTTATGTTCTAGATTTACTATTATTTGTAGGGCTGATTCTCTGTCATTTCTGCCAATATTGAATGGAACGTGTCCAAAATGCATTTTACTAAAGAAAATGAAATACCCCAAGGAATTCTGACTTTTATTGTACTGGTTGAAAGGAATTTTCATTATTGCATTTTTATATAAGTGCTTTGGATCAAAGACACTAAGTAAATAAAGTACTGAAATTTAATATGTTCTTATTATCATGACAGTGACTTTACACAGTGCACAGGAATTCCTTTCATAAACTTAACTAACTCCATGTTAAAAGTAATCACATTTTTGCTCCCTCCTCCTCCTGAAGACCATTCCAGAGCTGTGCTGCTCTACAAGGCTTGCACAACATTTAGCATCATTTTATTAATGGATGCTTTATACCAGTTTGTTTCTTTTTCTTATGCCAACACTGCTTAAATATTTTATTTTCCTCTTTGGGTATTCCTGGTGTATTTGTAGGCAGCAACCATACACTCTTACATGCTTATTTTCACAGGATTATACCAAGCTTCCTTTTAGTTTTCTTTCTGCAATTCGTGTTCCCCTGACCATCCTAGGGGATGTAGCTTTTTTCTGCCTTACTTCTGCCTAGATTTACTATGTTTGAGCTGGCATTGTACAGCATTGTACATCAGTTTTAATATTTGCTTATGACTAACAGAATTTTTCACTGAACAGGATAACAATTTAACAATTTTTCTGTCTTAGTTCCTCCCAAAATATCTAGATATGGAAGAATAAGGCACACCTTTCCTGCCATTTTATAAAGTAACCTCTATTCAGGGCTCAGTGCAGTAAGTGCTGACAAAACTTATCTCTCATTAAACAAAAACTAGAGAAAAATCTTTACACTTTGAAGGAAAATTTCAGTCTCTCCAAAGCCTCATAGGGGAGAAGAGGCAGTGTGCTTTTTGAGTAGTCAGTACTTTTGCCAGAATTCTTCACTCACTGTTGTGTAAGAGCAGGACATCTGCAATTCCATAACCAGTGAGTCAGAATTGAAGGATGAAAGGGCTAATGGGTCACTTTCTCCATAGTTTGAAACTTGAAAATTGCTGTGGTCAGAAATCTCCTTACTATGAACGTGCAGTTTACTGAAGAACATTGCATTGGCATGTGCTCCTCCTACCTGTGACAGTCACCTTCCCAGCACCAGTGAAAATGCTGTGCCTATTCTCTTTTGTCTGAGAGCTTTGTACTGTTTAAATGAGGATTGTGGTACCATTTCAAATGAGGCAACTCACTTTATTGCCAAGAATAAACTGTTAGAGAATCTGAATTTCTAGTACAAATCTAGGCTATTATGAGAGATGGAGATGCCCTTGAGAAGCAGTATGTTACATTATTTTCCTGAGATGTAAAATCTATATATAGATTGTGATTAAGCTTTTTATGTATGTTCAGATTTTGTATTATTGCCTGGTTTATTATTCACTTACTTTCATCAGTTGCTAATTCTCTCTTTCCCTGAAAACTACCCATTTTGAAAGCAGACTGTTTTTTCCTCACATATTATATAGAGCATGAACTACTTCACATTGCAAATTTAAAAACAAAGAACTTGGCATTTAATTTTCCAACTTTAATACCTCCCATATTAGTACCTTTTTGTACAGATCTTTACAAGACTGCAGGGAACTACTACTGTATCTGGTGCTCTTTGTACTGTGTTTCTTGTTCCAGTAGTGTACAACACGCTCAAAAACTCAGCTTTGTGCCACAAAATGAAAATTAAATGCATAAAAATGATATTTCACCAGGGATTAAGAACTGATTTAAGTTTCAGGATATTCTGAGTATGTATTATAATCTAAGAGAAGCGTGGGTCTCATTGTGAAGATAAGTTTCTTTTAAACAAATACATCAGGCTAGATTTCTGGTTGTAGAAATGCTCTTAATTGGTGGTTTTGTTGAGGAGTCCACATTTTTCAGTTGAACAAACAGTGCAAGTTTCTTTTTCTCTACCTGACAGATTAGGGACTGAGCAACATACCAACAGCACTTGCTGGCACTAAATCAACTTGACACGACCTTTCATCTCTTACAAAACAACCCCCATCCTTAGAGGCCCCAGCTGTGCACATATAAGCAGCAGAAACCCCCTGGAGTAACTGCTCTCGCTGTACTAGTTATCCACTTCCTCTCACAATATTCCTGATTTTAATCTACCTTTGATGGTACTTTCAAACCACATTCAACCCAAGCCACCACTCATATCCCTTGGTGAGGTGTTGTGCCGGAACTATTCTTTTCTCATCATGTTATTCTTAATTTATCTTCCAATTTATGCACCTGGCTTCCCATTAAGTTACACCACAAATTAATTTGATCTCCTGTAACTAATTTTCAAGTTGCCCACTATTCAGGCAAGGTAGAAGAATGTTCCCACCCAGTTTATGAAGCATCTTTTACTGATTCTGCCTTTTTCATAAAAAAAAAAATATTATGCTTCTCATCTGAGAATTTACTGGGTTAACAATGGAGCAATGGTCAATACATTATTCAAAGCAACAGTTCTACAGAGCAATCATTGAAGCTGCTAAGAAACATTACCCTCATTAAAGACTGTGGATCTCTTCAGATCTCATAAATAAAATTACAGGTTGTCAGCTGGAGGAAGCAACATCCAAACAGTCTAGAAAGTGTTTCCCAAGATCACATGACACTGCTGGCAAAGGTCTGGCTCTAGAATTTATTTCTCCTGCTAGTACAGAGGATGGAGAACCATCTCACAGGTGTTGAGACTCAAACTGACCTCCCACTGGACACTGCAGAAATTTATCTGACATCACCTCACCCTTTACACACAACCCTAAATCACGTTTATCCTCACTTGGATAAACACGTGCATCTGTCATAGGAGGCAGTGGCACAAATCCAACATTTCAGCTTCACACAAGTGCAGAAGAAACATCAGCACCTCCCACTCTTGCATTTTTTCTTCCAGGGTACCAATGAGTGTTGGCTTCTCGCTGATTCCTGTTCAGAAATAAACAGGGCAAAGTTTTTTGGTAATTGGACAAAGTCTGCTATAAATCTGACAATTTCTGCTATGTATCTAAAGCAGCCTAAGAGAGCTGCCCACTTTCAGATGCACGGTCCAACATCTGCTTGTTTGTCACCCGATGCACAGGTACTCTGTGTGGTGCACAAGTCTGTGTAGCTCTGAGCGGACTATTCCACTGGTTACACTGTTGATTTTCAATGAAAACTCTTAATCCCATTTGTAAGATGAGCGGTAATCACACAGCACAGTTTGCTTATCAGCAGCTGTTGCACTTCTTGTTTCACCCTCTCCATCTATCTGCCATATCCTGACGTGGCTCTTCCTGCAGCCATGACACATGGGAGATGTGGTGGGGTTCTTACACAGCAAAATGAAGGTTTGGAGCTCCTGGCTTAGGAACAGCAATCCCACCAACTTTCAGTAGAAATTATCCTTTAAAATTACTATGCAATTTTTGAAAATCATCTTCTGTCCCATTTTAGGAAGTATTCTGAATATTGACACCCTAACCTAGCCCCTTTAATGACCATCTGTTTAATTACCAGGTAAATTATAATCTATTTCTATTGCACCAGTGCCTAGGCATGCCAGCCCATGGGCTAGCACCTTCGTATGTTAGGTTTTCCAGGTATGGCAAAAGATAACATGTCAAAAATGTGGTTTACTTTTGGGAAAAATCCATTTTCTATGTTTCTTTCTTTCTTCTTTTCATACCAAGACACAGCTTCCTACTGTTAGTATGATCCTTTTTTTTAGTCTTTTGATCCCTACCCTGAAAACCTGAAGGAAGAAGCCTTGGATGTGTTTTCCTTTGGTGAATTGGTTCTCAGTATTCCCTGTGGGAGCATGCTCTAAAGAAGACAGCTGAAATCAGGGAAGAGGCTGGTGCCACTTGCAAACACCTTCCAGAAGAGTGGGTTATTCCCATCCTATTCCGTCTTATACATCTCGCTTTCTCTTGCATGGCCAGCAAATAAGCAAGGCTGGTCCCACAGCAGGGACATCTCAACTGGCCAAAGTCAGGACGCAGCTCCTTCTCTGATCCTTTCATATTCAGCCTGGCAAGGGAACTGTCAGGTTTGACAGTTCGTTTTTGCATGAGGCATCTCAACTGCATCACTGAAAATGCTTTGCAAAAATAGGGAAATTTTGCTTATGTTTTGGTGGCAAAAATGCACTGAGACTTCCTTATACATTGGTGAGGGCAGCCCCACTCCTGGCTGTCATGTTCACCAAGCACAGTAAACTGGAACTGTACTGGAGCTCTCACCAGTGCTACCAGGGCAGTGCTGGAGAGCACAAAGGACTCTGCTTTATGTGAGAAGTTACACTGGCCCATCCACCAGCACACAAAAACACAAGTGTGCTTCCTCACACTTGGCAGGAGCCTCAAAGCACCAAAACCATTTAACGTGCCAGGAGATGGCAGTCATGCCAGGAACAGGAGGTGGCAGGTGTTTCTGGGTGCATTTGATTTTCTCAAGAATCCCTTTAGATTCAGACATAGGTCAGTCTAGACATACCAAGAATATAGAAGGAAAAGACTTTGAGAGGCAGTTAGTGGTTGCTGAAATAAGATACCTGAAAATTTTCCATCCTGAGAAAGTACTACTGAAAAAGGAAAATGTGTTTCTCCATCCTGATAGAGAAGGTGAGAAAAAAGGTATGGTGAATGAAAGGTCAGTCTACTTGGGTTCTGGGCATTTAAAATAAAATGTTAATCCAGTGCGGCCCAAAAAAAGAACAAACCTGAATGGAAAACAAAGCTGCAGCTTTATAGTGTTTCAATTTTTTTCCTTGAGAAGTGCACAGGACAGTCATGTCTTACATGGCTTCACTTGAAGATCTGGACCAAACATCAGAGACCAGGCTCCCAAAGTGTAGATTTTCAAATTTCTAAGCACAAACAGGGGTGTTAGACACACCCTTCCTTGATTTGGGTCAGAAACATGGCGCTCTAAACATGAGGTTGGCAGCATCATGGTATTTTGGGTAAGTAAGGCCAAGCAGCCCCGAGCAGCCTCATTTCCACCGATCAGGACAGAAGCTGGAAGACATCTCAGAAACATGCCTGAATTATTCCTTGTTCTAGAGCAAAGAGCTGAACTAAACACTTACGTTCATATTGGTCAAACACTTTGCGAATAAGACTTCCTCCTACTTTAACTGCAAGATAGGGCTGAACTATCGAGCTTTTTGTGGAGGCAGTAACTGAAGATAAGTGCTATGAGACGTATAAAATTCATGTTAGTTGACGGGCTGAATAAATCAATGTTAACTACATTTAAAAGGCTTCAAACTTATACCCACTCATGGAATAAATTTGCATTAATTGTTGGGATGTGGGGCTACTGTATTACTGGTCCTGTAATCCTAGAAATCCTCAATTCCTATTTATTCCAATAATTACATATTTGGGGGCTGTTTAAACATCTGGTTATCAATAAAATTTATAATTACACTAATTTGGAGAAACAGGTTTGTTGAATCTACTACAATACTATTGCCATCAATTTTAGCCACATTACAATGTGGAATATAAACAGCCTCAAAAGCTAAAGTATTTCTATAAAGCTGAGCAAACAGTGGTGGATGTGCTTCCTTGGCAGGAGAGATACCAACATACTAGAATATGAAAAATTCTAGTCTTCTCCCATAGTTTCAGCAGGGAAAATTGGTATATGACAAATAAATACAACTTATCTAGAGACTGAAATAACACCTGCACTTTAAAAAGAATCTCATGCTTTTGGATATGGTTGCTAAGAAAAAGGGTAACTCTACTTAATCCTTCCTCAAATAATCTCTGACCTTCATAATCTCTGGACTATGACACCTGTTTTCATGTGCAATGAGAGATCAAAAGGACACTTCTTGCTGTTAAGCCCCTATACCCCATTGTACTGTAATAAAAATGAAATATCAATTGATGCATCACACAAAAAGCTTAGTGTCAGATAAATCAACTCAAAAGCTTTGGTCTCCCCCTTTGATGTATTGGCTTCAAGGCTTTCCTTAACAGCAACCATGTAGGCTTTGGGAGCCCAGGAGTGCAAAGCAGGAGAAAGATCTGAAGAAGGGGAAAGGTGTTAGAAACATCTGAGGGCCACAGCCACCTTCTCATACATCGAACCTTCCAGTGACACCAAGGGAATGAAAGGATGCATGGGGGGGATGCTTGCATGTGTTTCTGGGCACACCTGGGTGCAGTGAAAGACCAATTAAACTGGTCAGCTCCAAATACTGTCCCCAAGGGAAGAAACAGGACTAGGAGGGCTACATTTTCCTCTGGGAGCTGGCGATGGAGAGGTATTGTAATATAAAATATCTGTCCTCAGAAGAAATATCCCTGGAGAGAAGAGACGAGGTCTTCAGGAAACAATATACGGTTTAATTAATTTGACAGAAAAAAATATATATCCAGATACATTAGTACATGGCCATGTATATTTACAAATTTAACTTCAGAAGCTGTGAAATTTGAAGATCATTGGGATTTGTACGGCCATGGTAAATATCATTACTATCATTAATGTTAATATCATTAATGTTTTCTCCATTGTGACAGACAGAAAACCAGCATTTGAGCCCAGAATCAGATTAGTTTAATTCCTTCTAATGCCTTCCCACTGCCTGGCTCTGGGTGGCTCCCTGCTTACTGCTGAGTTTATCCCCTCAGAATTTTCTGTGGCCTTTAGAAAGGCCTGTTTCACTGACCAAGTATCAGTACCAAGCAAGAACTCTGGCTGTTTGCCTCTATCACATGAAAACTTCCTGTTCCCACCATCACTTCTAGTAAAGTCCAGCACCCACAGCAAGAACCTGGGAGGCCAAGGAACAGTGCTGTTGGACTAAGAAACACCCTGGCACAAGGCATGGAGTGATCGTTAGCTGATGCCATTACACAAACTCTTCCACTGCATTGAGATAGTTTCCTAAGGGACACTAAATATTTTTTGCATATCAATAAAAAAATAGGCACAGGGAACTTTATCCTTCCCAAGGGTTAAACATGATTCTCAGATTCCTTGGTGCAGGCATGCCTGATCGGTGCTATGGCCATGCTGCAGCCCTGTCAACAAAGTGACGTGGCATCCAAAGCTGTTTGCTACCAATCATGGCCTTGTCCTTGAGATAAGAGCTGGCTCCTATGAGGCTTCCACAGGTATTGGTTTGAGCACAGTGCCAACCCTGATGCAGATCAACAGCTTCCAGATTCACGCTGAGTCTCCTGGCAAAGCGGTACTCACGGCTTCGCGGTGCTGCCTCACGCTTTGCAGGAGCAGGCAGATGACAGCGGTTCCCAGCACGGCACAGCGCTTACACCACATCCCGAGCAGGTGCACAGCTCATTCAGCCTTTTTGATAAAACCATCTCCATCCATGTCTTGCCCAGGGTTGGAGCAGGGAAAGCCTCTCCATGCAGAGGCAAACAACATCTGCTGTCAAAAAGCCTCCACTACCCCAGACGAGTGGGGAAGCAAAGGAAAACACACCACTTTGGTGACTTGACAGGAGTTTTTTTCCCACATTTATTTACTTGGCACTGTTATGAGATGTTTCCATCTATAAAGTCTGAAAAAATTAAAACTTCTACCTTTGAAAGTGGCAATGAAATAAATAAAGCAGGAACATAGAAGATAATAAACACGAATGGAAGAAAATGAGATGTGAAACAGCAACACAGAACAGCAAGTTTCATAGATGACCACCTGATCTGCTTTTGTCAGCCAACCCTTTTTTCCTCACATCCACAGTTAGCCTCAGGCAGCCTGGCCAGGTGCAGATGCCATATGCTTTTTCTTTTATCCCCAAAGATTTAAAAAATTGTTTCCTTCTTCCTATTTCTGTGACAAATATTACCCTTCTCCAGTCCAGAAGGTTCTCTAAGGCCTAGTGAAACTAAGCATGAATCTATCCTCAAGAATCTGTGAAACTAACAATGGAAAAAAGTATGAAGCATCTGTTGGTCCAGGACTAACAAATATTCTGAAAGATTTGCTTAGAATCTGAACATCCCATCTTTTCAAAGGAAGGGAAAACAGGGTATCTGAGACTTCACTTCAGTGATCTCTGAACAGAAGAAGAGAATAAAAGCTGTTGCTGACATTTGCATTTGGGCACAATGTCCCAAGGACTCTTGGCTCAGGGGATGCTCTTAAAAGTAAAGCCCACAAAAATCTTCCTGAGCAGGGGGAAGAGAAGGAAAATATGGGGAATTTTCAAGTATGCTTTAAAAACCCTAACAAATTAAACCAAACGAAAATGGATGAGAGCACACCATATAAAACAGACTCTTTCCATAATGAATTTAGCAAACAGAGAGGAGAAATACGTTCTGTGAAAAGATATTTTAAAACAAATTTAACAGGGCAAATCTACAAGTGCAACTTAATGACTTCACACTGAACCATCAATGTAATTTGCTTTTCCCCAAAAAGCTCAAGCTATTACTTCACCTGGCACAACACAGTGGTGAGAAACAATGCGCACTACCCAGGCAGGACGTGTCTTCTCCAAGGCCTTCAGTGGCAATAGTGGGCATAACTCTGCTGCATCACAGCCTGGTATACAAATATCCCAAACCAAATTTCCCAGCCAACTGCATGACACAGCCTCAAGCTGCGCCAGGGCAGGTTTTAATCACATATTAGGAAAATTTTCTTCATCGAAAAGATTGTCAAGCATTGGAACAGGAAGTGCTGGTGTCATCATCCCTGGAGGTATTTAAGAGATGAGTGGACGTGGCACTTAGGGACTCAGGCTTCAGTGTGGTCTTTGCAGTGCTGGGTTAACAGTTGGACTCACTGATCTTAGAGGTCTTTTCCAACCTAAATGAGTTGGAAAACTTCCATGAACTGGTGGAGTCACCAGCCCTGGAGTATTTAAGAAAAGACTGGAGGTGGTAGTTAGTGCCATGGTCTAGCTGACATGGTGGTGTTTGGTCATAGGTTGGACTCAATAATCTCAGAGGTTTTTTCCAACCTAACTGATTCTGTGACATGACTATGTAACACCCATCATGATCTTTGGAAACAGAGAAAGAAATGCCACAGTAAGCTGGAGACTTTAGTATTTAAGAATGCAAAGAAATAAGGACTTCCCTCACATGGTGAGGTCTTTTTAATTAGCTTTATAACCATGTATACACTTAAGAAAATGTAACCCTCATCATATCACACTGACAGAGCAGCACGCACACAAAGCTGTACAGTTCACATTCTGCTTGGAAGCACCAGTGCCTATTAATGGGGAGTCAGGCTATCTCACATATTTGTGCAGGGGTTCACTCATCATGAGCCATATTTATATTTGAAAGCTCAACAAACACACTGGATGGAGAAGCAGCCCGAGCCACTGCACATCCTCACTGGAATACACTGTGCAAATGCAGACAACCTATTACTTAGCATAAATAAACAGTGAATAATTATTCTAGTCAATTAATTGTCAGATTAGTTCAGATTAGCAGTAAAATTTTGTCACTTCAAACATACTGCAGATCACTAATGAGTTTTGCTCACAAGTTCCTTTTTCATGAAAATGTCTTTGTGGGCAAATTCTTAAGAGAATAGTTGGAAAAAAATCAGAAAATAAATGGGCGATGGAATCAAATTGATTAAATATATTCACTTTTCCTACTCAAGCCTATCCATTACCTCTTGATTTTTTAGTGCAATGAGAAAAACAAAGAAGCAACATAAGCCACTTACATGTGCTAATACTGAGGATTTCTTTCCTTAGGCCTGCTACACTTCCATAGAGATCCTCAGACTTCCAGATCTTGCAACAGTGTTGTGATCTGGAAAGATCCTTTCCAAAGCTGACTTTGAGATAGGTGGGTGTCTGTGCTCACAGCTGGGCTCATAGTGTTATGGAAAGGAAACAAAAGCATGAGGGATGATTTTGGAAATGAACATTAATGGTTACTATTAAGATAATTTTGCTTCAGTTAGAATGAACAACAAGTCAACAATTATACATGAAAAATTAGCTTTTATTACAAATGTTTAGTAATAAGCAATGATTTTTCAATTTTTTTTTAACTTACTAAACCTAAACATACAAAGTCAGAAGCAAACAAGAAATTGCTTGGTTAAAATCTTACTGAAGGTTAACTTGTCAGTAGTTCTATCAGGTTTCCCGCAAGGCTTGCTTTTAAAATATTTATAGTATTATTGACTTTCCTTTGCAGAGATGCTCATCCTCCAGTAGAGATGTGCAGTCATCGACATGGATGATTTGATTCATTTATATAAACAGAAGAAAGAGACAATAAGTTGTGTCCATCTCTGAGTATAAAACTTATTTCTCTATGCTATGCTTGCACATTAATTTAGAGCTCCATACTCTGGCTGCTGAAGCCAAAGGCAGCTCTCACTGACCACAGTGTGCACCATACCAGAATGGAAACATTACTGATTTCATATTAGCTGGTGAAAGTATTCTTTGGTCACAAACATCCTGTATCTACACAGTTTACAGTACATCAGATCTATTTTTCACCCATTTTAAGAAGGTTGTTTACATTTGTTTTATTCCATAGTGTTTAGATATTTTTCCTGCATGTATAACCCATTCTTGTGTGCATGCATAACCCATTCTTGTGTGCATGCATGTGCACAAAAACTGAGTTATTTCTATGCAGACACGTCAGGATTGGAGAAAGGATGTCCTGATAGCTTTCAGATGTCAGACTGCAACAGCTCTAGTCTAAAATGGCCTTTTTCCGGAATCCCTCACGATAAGCAATTAATTTTTAGGGTGCCACTTTACTACAGTTTTCAGAATATGCAAAATATGAAATTTTTGATAATTTTTGTTACACTATTACACTGTAAAGCCACATTATTCAAAATCGAAGTCTTATTTTTGGTGTGAAAAGTTTAAGATAGAGAAAGGGAAAATCTAGCTGTTAAAGATGCAGGTAAGAGTGTCTGGACAATGACACTTTGCTTAAAAGGCACACCAAGAAAAGGCAAGCTAGGTTCCTCTCCTGATGGTTTAAATCTGTTTTGTATTTTTTCTTACACATATGGATATGCATATATATGTGTGTATACCTACACAAATCTATGTATGCACACACATCTTTGAGTTTTTGAGAAAGTTAGAGAAGTAGAAATTAATTTTAAATAAATAAGAACCACATTGATGGGGGAAGTTGGTACTGTTATTTTTTCCTGCATTATGATTATAATCTAATGACACAGTGACATGATTATACCATTTTTTACTTTACATCATTTCATTGTATAAATGTGAGGCATAAGACTACCAGGTTCATTTTATCTCGCCTAAAGTAATTTTTATGGATCTTCTGTGTTCTTGCATTTTCACAAGGAATGATCATTGCTGTAGGAAATACGAAGAGAGTTGATGGTACGGATGTTCTAACAATCACAATCAAGATTTATTTGACTCTAGGGTTTACATGTCAGAGCGTGGTGTACATGCAAACGCATAGAGAATGACAATGACAACAACGGCTCAAACCCAAGTCCTGGTCCCAGCACGGTTGTAGAATGCTGATCTTGTGAAAACTCTTGGTTTTCTTTTGCATACACTTTGTGATATAATGCACCATTTCCAAAATCTGCACTGTTCCATCTAAATGGTCCATGTGTGATGACAGTAAATGTTAAGAGGTATGAGATGATTACTATCTTCCAGAAAACATTTAACAGAAGATGCCCATACAGTAGTCACCATTAAAAGTTTAACAGCTAAAGGCTGAATGTAAAGATCTTTGCAGCTGTATTGTATAAAGAAGTATGACTATCACAGTGAAGTTATTTACACAAAAAAAGGCAACAATAGTAAATATTTCAATAGAGAACACAGTAGATTGTTCAGAAAGTGGATCATGTTTTCTGCTAAGTATGAAATATTTCTTGCAATGCTGCAAATTCTACCTACTAGGTATTCCACAATATAAACCAGATAGAATAACTTGTAAAAAGTCATTAAGAGCTTGGTCCTGCATTTCTGATTCCCAAAAATCTACCAACAGAAGACTACAGGAATATTGAATGTTTAGTGACTGCAGGACAAAACTCTTAGAAGACCGTAAAATGTTGCTTCTTTTCTGTACTTATTAAATATAAGTATTAATTTTATTTTCTTTGGCTTTTAAATTACTATCCCTTTGTATCTATATTGTGAAAACAAAACAAACCCAAACCACTAATAACTCCCCTCAAAACAGTGATAAAGAAACACAAATGAACCAAAAAAACATCCAAAAGTGTAGCTGCTACTTCATTATAAAACTATGGTGCAAAATAGAGGTTTATACTGGTCAGAATTGCAATAGCAATTAGAAGTTTACACTGAAGGAGTGACTGCAAGTATTGCTTCTTCTGAATAACAAAAATCAAAACTGATTAGGCACTTGTTTTCTTGTTTAATGACAGCTGACTCCGTGTGCGTGAAAATGACAGAAATACTCTCTAAAAATCCTCTGTAGTGTAACAACTGGACTGCTCAACTACAACAACAGTCCCTGATTCAGAAGAGCAGAAGAACATGTGCCTGTTACTTACTTTCTGTTAAATCCTACTGATACAAATAGACTGGATACATGTTCAAGTGCTGTCCTGAATTGGGATGTTTGCTGAAATTGGAAATTGTTAAAAGATAATAGAGTGGTGAGCAACTTTTCGTTATACTGTAATACCAATTTTATCTAATCTGACTCTGCTCTCCACAATATTATCCTAATACTTCCCAACATAAAAGGAAACAGGCATAAAATAAATAGGATAACCAAAGATTACATAATAAATATGCTACTAAGTGGAAGAAAAATACATTGCAATATAAGGCTCGGTAGTGTTGCACAATCAAGAAATCATTCCAGGTGCTCCAAAACACAATTCCCAATGTACAACACCAAATTACCACTATACACCTGAAAAAGATTGGGAAGCAACAGATTTAACTTGTATTACATTAAACATTTGAAAATGCAAACAAGTGGTGATGTGTTTCTCTGCCTTTGCAGAACATCATATGTATATTCTTTCACTGCTCCAATTGTCATTGCTTGTGAAGGAAATTTCAACAGACTGGGTTTTTGCAAACTCTCATAATCCAATTCCTTCAGACTGTTACAAAGTTACCAGTGTCCACAGTGACTCATAGCATTATGTCTGAAAGTAAAACAAACTCAGAAATTTTGCTGCCTCCGTTTCTTTGCATCCATTGCATCTAGGATGGGTTGCCTCTTTGCAGTGTACCTCTGACGAAGCTCCTCAATTTCTCGTTCCATCATAGGGTCCAAGGCTTTTAATCTCATCTGTAATTCTTCCAAACTCAGATTCTTTAACTGTAAAACAAACAAACAAAAGAACAACCACAAAAAAAACCCATTAGAAAGTGTTTACAATAAAAATGAAAACCACTACCTCCCATAACCCTTTAATTTACAGTTGCAGTGTTTTTACACACTTTGAGTGTATGTTTACATATATATAACTGTTTATATAACCAAAAGCCTCAGTATTCTTCACAGTAAATAATTTAACAGTATATGAAAACAAACACACATAGTACATTTAATGGGAAAAAAAATCACTTTGCAAACCTTGCAAATAAATTGCAAATAAATATAGGGCTGGAGTTTAACTCACTACGCTGCATGGCATAGACAATTATATTCATGTATATAAATTATACTGCCTAATCAAATACTTCTTACTGAACATCAATCTCCTACAGAAGCCTGAAAAATAGACAGCTGCTCCAAGTCATAGTCTGACAGATATTCAGAGGTACTTTCTGATAAGAATGACAAGGCACCTGCCTTCCTCAACAGACTGCTGCCAGAACTAGTCAAAGCAAATTGTTAGCAAGGCGTTTAAATAATACATGAAAAAATTTCCTCAATTCATAGGGGGGTTACCTTTGGCCAAGTTCTTTTCTTTCTAAAAATATTTTTACACAATGTTTAACATTACATTTCATTCAATAAAAATGACTGGTCATATAACAAGTAAATCACTTTGCTGTTTTGCTGACTGCTGCCAATAAAGGTTGGAGTCTTGTCAGGTACTGGGGCACTTCAGGCACTCCTGCTCCACCTGCTACTGCAGGGAAGAATCTACATTCGAAATGTATTCCTTTATCTGATCTCTGTATTTTTTTCCTGATGTAGCTTAGTGCCTTTCTGCATTTCTCTTGTCAGAGTTGCCTATGTGCCAATTCTTCTTCACCGAGTATGAAAAATATCAGCAAATTTCAAATAGCACAAATAATTTTCTCCTAGGAAAGGGCTAATCTTTATTTTGTTTGCAAATATTCTGACATTGCAAACAAGCACATTACCTAACTCACGGGTAATTTTCTGAATCGACTACTAATGAGTCAATACTTTGTTCATGAATCTAGGGCAGGCTTCCATCAACACAGTCTGATCTGTTTTCCCTGAGGAATGAAATACTACTTTTGATCTTTATTTTTATCAGCAATTGAGGCATATAAATTAGCAACACATATTGCTACATACAGTCCAAACCTCAGTGTTATGCCTTCTACTAACAGACCACATTCTCCATAGTAAAAAAATAACTGAAAGTCACAATAAAGAGAGGGAGGATATCAGAGCACATGGAAAAGATGCACATTTTCATGCAACATCATTTTAACCATAAGATTCCTAATGAAGATGAAAATTAAACCACAGATATCAAAATATGTTTGGGGACCAAAGATTAAGATCTGTATGAGCTTCAGAGACCTCAGATGTGTTCAACAGCTCATCTGCAATGCTGGTCTCACAGAATCACAGAATCTGCTGAGTTGGAAGGGACTCACAAGGATCAGTGAGTCCAATCCTTAGCCCTGCACAGGACATGCTCAAGAATCACACCATGTCCCTGAGAGCATTGTCCAAACACATTCTGAACTCTGTCAGCCTTGGTGCTGTGACTACTTCTCTGGGAAGCCTGTTCAGGGCCCAAACACCCTCAAGGGGAAGAACCTTTTTCTCATATCCAACATAAACCTCCCCTGACACAACTTCAGACCATTCCCCTGGGTTCTGTCACTGGTCACCACAGAGAAGAGATCAGTGCCTGCCCCTGGCTCTTCCCCTCACGAGGAAGTTGTAACTGCAAAGAGGTCTCCCCTCAGTCTCCTCTTCTCCAGGCTGAACAGACCAAGTGACCTCAGTTGCTCCTCATACGGCTTCCCCTAGAGGCCCTTCACCATCCTGGTTGCCCTCCTTTGGTCTCTCCCAAGGACAAATCACACCTTTTGTTTCTTATGAGGGAAAGAGTAGCCTCCCAAGGAATCAAATATCATCCAGTTTACTGTACTTCTCCCATTTGATAAATAGAAAAAAGGATGGGGAAAGGAATTCCTCAGTCACCAAGACTTTTGCAGAAAAAGACCTTTTCATTTCCAGAGAAAGAAAAGATTGAAAAACTGCAGCATTCTATTTAATTTTTAGCCCACTGGTAAATCTAACTGGCACATGACACACTTTTCAGTGAAGATACTCTTTTAGAGGAGTGAAGTGTCAGAGATTTAAAGTAAAATGAGAAGAGATGACAGTGCTGATTCCCTGTTTAACTGATCCCAACACAACACAGGTGAGAGGAGCAATAAACCCACTTTTTTAAGCACATGGGACATGAGTAACATATTTGGGGCTCCACAGACCAGCAAATGACTAAGGCAGGCACTGAATAATCTCATGTGTGTGTGTTTTGTGAGAACTGCCACTGATGAAGTCTCCTACCCACTCTGGACCAGCCTGGACAGCCATTTATTCCCTCTCAGTCACCACTGTAGACATCAAGCTCAAACTGCATAGAATAGACTCCAACTGATGTAATCACAGAATTATTCTGCACCGGAAAACATTTTTTCATAAATTATCAGAGAAGAATGTCGTGGGTGAGATTTTATTTAAATTTCAATCAAGAAACAGAGCCAGCAAATGGAATTAACTATTCTTTAAAGATCACAGACAGCTGGGATGGATATTAAAATATAAAGAGAATGAATTTTTTAAGCCAGAGACTAAGAATCTTTCAGAATCATCTCAGACATGTCACCCAGGGGACTCAAGGAGCCATAGTATTCATCTGTATGAATGGCTGATGCTCAGCACATTTGAAGAAAGGAAGTGGCAGAAAACAGGGGATAAGAGACTGAAAACAGGAGTTAGGAAGGTCTCATCTGACATCAGCTGAGAAAACCACTTAATCAGCCACAGCTGAATCTGGGATATGTGTGTGTGTCTGTGCACATATATATGTCCTCGGCAAATTTAAAATATTTTTTCTTGACTTGTGTCTGTGTCACAGATGTTTCCTCACAAACTCAGCAAAAGTCCAAACACTGAATGCAACAGCAAATATACTAAACAAGATGTGCAGATATAATTCAAATAAGATATAACTCAAATTACTCTAATGTAATTTATTCCTCTGCATGATAAATATTTCTATTCAAATTTTTAATGTGATAGAGCTCAGTATTCATTTACCTTCAGTTGCAAACAGTTTGGAATTTAAACTGCCATAAATAATTCACCATGTATTTTGTTGTAACTACTGGGGCTACTCGCATTAATGGGAAGGGAGAGGAGAGCATTCAGTGGTGCAAGCTGCAGGAATTCAAAAAGGCTTTAAATTATATTTCAATAGCTTTTTAAAAGCTGTGAACTGTAACAATTCAGTAATTGTTGGACAGTGATACATAGTTCAATTTCTGCCACTTTTCTAAATAAAGGAATCAATTGTGTCCTTTCCCAGATCAAACACCTACAACCACACAAGAGACAGCAATTAGTGTCAAAATAGGCCACTTCCGAACAGAGGTCTTCAGTGAGTGGGGGTTTCTGGTAAAAATGTTTGCCTTCACTGAGGTGCTTTATTTCAGTAGATAATCACATGGGTTTCAGAAAGGAAAAGTCCAAACTTCACCACCTCTGGAGCCAGATGACTTTGAATAATTTCTTCTAGGAAGTGATGGATTCTCAGGACATGATTGCACTCAAAGAAGCCTCCTTGAAATTTTCTGCTGTGCTTTGCTAGAGCAAAGGAAACCAACTTTGCCTACAAAGAGACCAGCCAACAGTCAGCCTTGCGGGACAAGCTCCTAGCGCTGCAAGCTGAGTGCCAGCCGCTCCTGTGTCTACCTTCTCCCCTCCCTGATCCAGAGGGAAATCCTAGCGGAAAAAAGGCACCTATGTAGAAAGGAGCTCCATCAACCCAAGCTTGCAGTGGCAGAAATATCTTTTGGCAGCACAAACCTGAGCTGGGACAAATAGCACAGAATAAAAGCATAACTAACCCTCTAACTGAACTAATTTTCACTTATTATCTCTGGAAAAGGCAACTTACCACACACTTAGGAGACCAGAAAGTCTGGAAACCTGGTGCACCTTATCTCAAACTTTTAGCAAATGGGACACCAATCATTTAACTCCTCCTTGCTTACTTTTCAATTTATTTGTAATAGGGTTAGAGGCTTTTCTAGGAAAGGCTACATGTAGAAGCAGAGAAGCAGCAGAACAGACTAAGAATCATTAGTAAGCTTTTCTTACTGTGACTGTCATCATTAAGTTGGGATGCAGTAAAAATCCAAAAGCTGATGCAGCTCCAGGCATGAAGTGTTCTGGTTGTGATCAGAGCACAGGTCAGAGCTACAAGTGCTCCACAGACAGTGCACTGCCCTTGTGTGAAGTGGCAGAACCACTGCTAATCATCTGGGGGTTTAAAATAATCCAGCATGATCATGCAAGGTTGGTTGAATACAGTGCAGATTAGCATTGCATCAGAATATTTTTTACTGTAGTGGGTTGACCCTGGCTGGCTGCCAGGCACCCACCAAAGCCACTCTATCCTTCCCTCTGCAACTGGACACAGGAGAGAAAATATAAAAAAGGCTCATGAGTTGAGATAAGGTCTGGGAGAGATTGCTCACCAAGTACTGTCACGGGCAAAACAGACTTGAACTGGGGATATTAATTAAATTTATTACTAACAAAATCAGAGCAGAAGTAAAATAAATCTTAAAACACCTTCCCCTCATCTCTCCCTCCTTCCTGGGCTCTATCCCTTCCATGCCAGTGGCAGAGGGAGACAGGGAATGGGGGTTATGGTCAGTTTATCACATGCTGCCCCTGCTGCTGCTCAGGGAGAAGAGTCCTTCCTCTGCTCCAGTGTGGGGTCCTTCCTATAGGAGACGGTTCTCCACAAGCTGCTGCAACACGGGTCACTCTTCCACGGCGTGCAGTCCTTCAGGCATAGGCTGCTCCAGTGTGGGTCCCCCAGAGGGCCACAAGTCCTACCAGGAAACCTGCTCCAGCACTGGTTTTCCACAGGTTCACAGCCCTCTCTCTGGCATAGGTTTGCTCCACAGGCTGCAGGTGGATCTCTGCACCCTCACTGACCTCTATGGGCTGCAGGGGAACCTCAGCTCCAGTGTCAAGATCATCTCTTCTCTCTCGTTCTCCACTGACCTTGGAGTCTGCATAATTGTTCCTCTCACATAATCTCATTCTCACATATTCTCTGCTTTTCTCTGGCTGCAATTACAGCTGTGCAATATTTTTTTTCCTTCATAAATATGTTACCACAGAGGCATTACTATCATTCCTGATTGGCTTGGCCCTGGCCAGCAGCAGGTCCACCCTGGAGCCAGTTGGCATTGGCTCTGCCAGACATGGGGAAAGCTTCTGGCAGCTTCTCACAGAAGCCGCCCCTGTAGCCCCGCTGCTACCAAAACCAGGCCACACAAACTCTATGCAGAAAACATTCTTACTCTGGTCAATACTGGTTTCAGGTTAATTGCTTTTTTTACGCGTCTTCAAACAGTACTGATGCAGTCACCTCCCAGAACCAAACTTCTGCAAGGGAAGTGCAACAGGTTTTATTTTTTTCTTCTTTTGGTCTAACTTCTTGCATCCCATGTGGACCATGTTCATGTAGATTAGTATTTTCAGCAAACCAAAGAATAGTTACTTGCAGTTAATACTAATTCTGCCTGCAGGAGGACCAACACCACACGTTACATATTTTGTTTACAACCCTAGTCAAATCATACTGATGAAAATTCTGGACAAAACAGGCACTTGGAAAACAGATACAAGTTCCTGTCTACAGACCTGAATTCTGTAGCAATACACTGAGAAGGAAGGAGATAAGGTAGAACCAAAAATGGACTCTCAGAAGTCACGAAGTCAAAGGGTGCAATGTAAATCCTGACTCCTGGCTTCCACATGTGTCCAGCACAGGAGTCAGGAGGAAGGACACGTATCTGACATACTTGGTGCTGCTTGGGGTCCACGGATTTAGATGAAGGCATCTGGAACTCCTTAGCCACACTTGGCCAGCACATACCTGTAGCCATCCAAACTTTCCAAGGGGTGAAAGCCAAAGTTTTGGTGGATGAGGCACACTATAATCTTAATCCACCCTTGACAGCAACAGAGGTAAAAAAAACCCCTAGGCCAATGATGTTTTCAATATGATAAAATTATATTTCATTAGTAATTCCATAATGCATGAGTTACCATTGCAAGCCTCCAGTCTATCAAACTAAATTATGGAACACTGCTATTAAACTGGTGCAACGGAAACAAACAAATTTATTTTCAGGGTTTAAATTGTTAAGAAAATAGATATTCAATCAAAGAATAATCTCTATCAAGTTCATTGTATTTACTAGAAAAAACAAATTCTTCCTAGCAACTGCTTAAACGAATCTTACAGATGCAACAAGCCTTATTAGGCTTGATTAAAAAAATATGGATTGTTAATACTATATTCTGAGTCATCTATTTTCCCATCTGCTAGTAATTCCTACAATATGAACTATCAACAGAATGGCTAACAACAATAATTGCAACAATGGCAATTGCAAAAGGGGGTTGCCCATAGCACTTTCTAAGATTTAACCAGTGCATGTCTTGGACTGTGCTGTGTTAGGGGACTCAGGTAAGAGAAACTTTTCTCTCCAATTGTTCACTTCCCTCTGCTGAGTAGAGTTTTCTTTTCTCTAGTGGAATGAGCTCTCCTGATGGCTTCAAACTCTTTTTTTACTGGTATAAAAAGTTAGACTTGAGTCAGAGTCCAAAAGGTACAAGGTGGGCCTTTCTGTCCAGTTCATCTCTACTATGAGTTCACACCCAGAGTCTGTGAATCTCACTAATGAAGTTCTCACATGCTTGTGTACAAGAAAATATTCCACGGCTACTGTTGTCTGTTCAGGAGGAAGCTATTCCATGTTTGCTTTTACAGCAAATCCCACTGACCTGGCCTGTCCAAGCAGTGTCAGGTGATGACGAGCTGTCTCAGACACCCACTGGCCACACATCAGAGCTCTGACCTGCTGCCATCCCCACTCCTGCTGTCACTACAGTCACAAGAAAACAAACCTGGATGGGGAATGTAGCGAGAGCATTTATTTCAGGTTGTCTAAAGAGCAAGCATCTTTGTTGCAACTCATAAAGTCATACAAATATAAAAAGGACCGCATTTACTGTAATTGTTTTTGCAATCTATGGGAGAGAAGGACTGATAACTTAACTTGCCAAAGCCAAAGAGTCCACTCCACAGGACTGCAGTTATCTTAAGCATTTTGGGGGATAAAATAAGCACATAGCACTAAGAGAAAATTAAAGATGGACAAGTTAATGTAATTTTAAATGTTTTTCTAGGGATAAAATTGTATATAAATTCTTCATGATTAATTCATATTTTCACTAGTAGAATCCTCTCTGCTCTAACATTAAAACTGAACATAATTTTAGTAACACAAAGCTAAATCTTCGTCACTACCATTAACATTTTTCAGCTTTAGAGGACTTTGCTTACCTTCACACAAAGTGACATTTCAATAAAAACCACCAAGAGGAAAAAACCAAGTTTTCTATAGCATTAGTGCATATTATAATTTGCATACCTTTTCTGAATACTACCCAGGACTCTCCTTTGAACACATTAAATACTGCCAATACTAAAATTCAAAAATCATGAGTTGAGTCCTTTACCTTCATTAAATTACCCTTAAAAATATATTCTTAAAATAAGATGTTTTCATGTGAAGGGAGGTGTCTTTTTATTTCCCTTTTCATTTCTAAGTCATCAGGAGGCAGCTAGAATCTAAGTATTTCTGCAATTAAAAAAGGCTAAAAAGCTCAGGGGAAAAAAATCTAGTAGTCAAAAACTTTAATGAGCAATCCTGACTATGGGAACTGAAGTCTAAGGAAAAGCATAGATTATCATGAAAAGTAATGTAAAATTGGCAATAATTACAACTTTTGCCTGTTGCAATTTTACCCAGTTCCTGACAAAACCAGTAAGGTACTGTGCATTAATGCTTCACCACATCCTAAGCAGTTCAAATATATTTTACATTGTTTCTACCTACTACAGCAACTGGTGCTTGTGTAGCTGTTAAGTATATAGTTTTCACTAAAATAAAGAAAGCAACAGAGAAGAGTCTGAACATGGGGAAATAAATTGAAGCAATGTCTCTCAAAAACCTGGCAGCCTGTAAATATCCATTAATAAGCACCTTTGAGATCAATTCTTTAGTATATGACTGATAAGTGTAAAAAATAAATTTAATTTTAAGTGTACAGAAGGAAAAAATCCCACCATTCTATCTTTACTATGTCATTTACACAGGATATATTGTTACTTTATGTGCCTGAGTCTACTGAAGCATGACACTTAAATTTGCTATCACCTTCTCTTTAGAATTGCATCATCCATCACAGACCTTTTTAAAAATCACTTTTGGAGCATCACAGGCAAAAAATCGACAGTTTAAAATTCCCTAGAAAAGATCTTGGTGGTTTTTTTATATACTATGATCTTCTATACCAGGAATGTCAAGCTTAATGGTAATAGTCTGTCCTGAAGAATACTATAAATATTTACTGGGGCTCCCAGTAAATAAGCTAATACTTAGGAAAACCACTCCATCTGGATACTCATCATGATGTTTAAATTTCATTGCAAATATACCCACACAGCGCTGATGGCAAAGTAGCTACCACACCTGATCTAAAAATGTACAGGATTTTCCACCCCCAGCTCCTTTTGCTTTTGGAGGAAAAAAAAGCATGGAAATAAAAAACAAACAAAATAATCCCCAAAACATGTTTTCAAATACTACCAAAGTTATAAAGCTCTTAAAGGAAAATTAATTCTTTAGCTAGAGCTCTTAGTGTACTAAGTAAGTAGAATCAAAAAGTCAGCATTTTATCTTTATTCATCTGCAGCTCTCCAGGGCAAGTGCTTTTAAATTGTCTTTCATACTGTACTCAGCTATCAGCAGGTACATTACAGTGCCCTGGAATTTACCATATCACATTTCAGCAACTGCAGTTATTATTCAACTACAGAAACCCAAATCTTCACACCCCAAAGTTTTCTCAAGTTAAGGCACCGCCTCCCTGACATCTGATTCTTCCATGAGATCATTTTTAAAATATGCAGAAAATACCAGTATTACACTTTTGTAAAATTCTATTAATCTACACGTAAATGCAAGCTGTATTAAGAACAAAGATATAATCAATTAGGGATGAGAAACATTTTAAAAAATAAAAATGTTCAGTTAGGACACCCAAACATCTTAATGATAAAAAATAAAAGATGTTCCTAGTTTTGTTAAAATATTTTGTAAGTGCATATCTATAATGAAAAGTAAAGACGTAAGTAACATGAAAAAAAAAAGCTGTATTAGCAAATTCTTTAAATACATAATGATATAAAGTTATTTTTTCTCAATAGTTCCATTTAAGATTATTTTTAAAGTAAGAAGAAAAATTGAAACTCATTTAATAATGAGCCATGACACAGGAAGATGCATGCACAGCAATAACCCTGAGGTTAAAACTAGACTCAGAAAAGCACTTAACCTGAAGAGCAATGCAAGAGGCTAAAAGAATTTTAAAACTCAAACCTTAGTGTCCTCATGAGGGACAATGCAAGTGAATCTCAATTTTCTTAGAAGCATAAAACATTGATACTCAAAACTACATGTTCCTAGCAGGGGAAGGCTGTTGGAAGAGAGATGCACCTCACAAACCCAAAATGCACAGGCAAATTTGTATTTCATTTGCTAGTCATATTCTTTATAAGAAAGAAGATTCAGTTCAGTTTAAAACAGCCAATTCAGAAAGGGCCTAGGAAAATAAAAGATCATCTTTGATAAACGGAAGAATGATAGACATACTGTTTGCTGGGGTTTGTTTCATGCAGAAAGCGTTCTGGTAGTCATGTACAAGAGAGGATGGGTTTCAACCACTTTTGATACAAGATAGACAGAAAAAATCCTACAGTCCAGAAACTAAGGGCAATTTATAGGCAATAAATGCCAGGTTTATTAATCACTGGGAGAAGGAAGAAAATACAGCAAAGGCAGCAAAATCTGCCAGGAAAACTGAGACACCATTGAAAGAGGCCTGAAAAACATCAAAAATTGTAGAATCTGAACTTGCAGCAGCTGAATAAAGACTAGGCTAAGCTGAGAGATTTAAGCGAGCTCTTAGTCATGGCAGGGAGAAGAGGAGATCCCTGCCTCAGGAAAGGCCTGCAGGTTACCACCCTGCGATAGGGATTGGGGGTTGATGACAGCCAAGACCACCTGAGCTTAAGCACCAACATACAGCCCGTGGATGCTGCACAGAGAGCTGCAGTGAACTGGGAGGGAAGAAATCAATACTCCAGGCTGAAGCGATCAGCATTAAATTTTCTTTTCTATACAACTTCAAAAATTTAAGAGAAGCACTGTTGGCTTTTAAAAAATGAGTCTCAGCCTGGAGTTCCCCAAAAATTCTTTATTACTTCCTCAATAATTTTCCTGAAATCTTTTTACCCCCCAAAGAACTGCTTGACTACCTGTTTAGTTTGATGTGTTTCACAGTTCTCCTAAGCACTGGAAGAATTCAGCTTGCTAAAAGACTGGGCTCCCAATAGCAGCAGCACAGCACACAGCGTCCCCAGACAACACCAGGGTACTGTTCCACTCCTGCGTGGCATTCAGCAGCTCACCAGCCGCTGGGGCTGGAGATTTCATTTGCTTGTGGCAGCTTCAGTGTTATGAAAACTGATTAAAATTCTTTAGGAGACTCTTTTATTGTGCTCAAGAACTGAACAGATTTTTAGAAATCTCTTTACACCTTATACAATAGTTTACTAACTCTTCCTAATGCTGCCTTCTATTGAAGTCTTATGAATAAATCATACTAATCAGACAGATAGTGCAGAGTTTCAGCTGGTTCATTAAAGTGGATTTAGTTTTTCTTTTGTCAAAATGCACCAGCTCCACATTTGGGAAACGTATCTTAAACACTGACTATCAAATGAGATTTAATGAACCTCACAAAATCCACTGTATGACAGGTTAAATCTGGTAGACAGCCACCGTCTCACTAAACTAGATCTAAATTAAATGAACAAATACAGAAAGGGATAATCTATCAAATAACACCACTTAGCTAGCAGCTTTTAAATAATATACAGCATCTTTTCCTTTACAAACACGTAGTAGACCACTGACCGCAAATTATATACTAAGAAATATCCTGAAAATACAGAACAAGATACATGTCAAAACATTAAGCAAGAATTCCATGTGCTAACATACAACTAAAAGCAACACTAAATTTAAAAAACTGACCTCTCTCATCTTAACAAACAAGAAATCCGGGGTATCTCAACACTGAACAGCACACTTAACCATAATCTAAATCCAGTCTCTAAAATACAATCTACCTTGTGAAAAGTGTGATGCTCACTCTGTATTAATTCAGAAACTACATTTATTGATTGAACATGATTCAACGATTCAGTGGCATATTCACTTACTGAGTCCAGAACTGCCAAAATCATTTGCCAAAGAAATATTTTATTATCAAACATTTTGTCTATGACTCAAACATTAGTGCAATCAAGACAAATATTAGCACAGTTCTTTCTTACGTTCCCAGTATTTTTCTCCTAGGAAAGCCTACAGCATTTCATCTATTTGCTTTCTCACAGAGGAGAGAACAACACTGGCTTACTTAATTAGGTTTTTCAGATCATAATCTGCAGATACAGTTTTCATTTACTATTCAATGCAAACAGGTACTGGACAAGCTTTTGTGCCAATACTGTTAATTAATCCCCATCCAAGTTTAGAGTGCCCACTATTCCCCTTCTACACCTCTGGAGTAAAGGATGTCAGCTACAAGCTCACAACTCAGGAGTGGTCCGAGCTCTGCAAACCCTTATGATGTGACTGAAGTCTCGGCAGGATCTCTCTGGCCTCTCTGCTGGTTTTCCAATTCATCTCTTGAGTGATTATCTAGGGTTCAGTTATGCTTCAATTTTCTAGACTTAAAAATCCATAAAGAAAAGGAAAATAATTATAAAATCTTATCCATTGCATAGTATATCAGCAATGAAAAGGCTACACACATTGCACTTGAACATTGGTTAAGTTCAGTGTTCAAGTGCAGAACATCGGTAATGTTCAAGTGTCTGTAACTTCAAATTTAAATCCCTTTCCAGAAAAACTGTTGGGAATTTAATCCAGCTTTTAAAATTGATTTTGTGTTCATGATTTGGAAACTGAAGTAGAACCAAGGGCCTCATCTATATTATTTCCAACCCTCACTACCAGGGCAGGAAATAATGTGAGCTCTCATCCAGCACATTCCTAGACCACATAAAAAGCATACGGAAAACGTTAGCCAGACAAATGCGTTCCTCAAATGCAAGGTGTCAGAACTCAAACAAAATCCATGCTCAATGCAGTCAGCTGCTATATACTTCACAGGTTCAGCTGTAAATAAAATTATGTGTTTCACAACTGCACTTCCAGAAATAATTGAAAGCCAAAGAAAATTTTATTTCAATTTACAGTGCCTTGTAAAAGCAGTTCCCTTGCTTTGACCATCTTCATAGCAGTGCTTTTCCAAAGTAAAAATTAAAATATAAATGTTGAGATTATTAAATGCTCTCCCAGTTTATTTAGAATACATCACAGGGGTTTCTGCTTACAGAATTTGCAGTTTGAATGGTATCCTGCACTCAAAGACATAACACTAAAGAGAGACAAAGCACAAATTAATAGGACTGGTCATGTATTAAGTGTCATTATTCAGTTTGTAAGAATAGAGAGCGTGTGAATAACTCCCTCATCACTGACAGGTCTGATGGATACACATGAGCATAAAGAGATGCAGGAAAAGATAGGTTTGGTGTCAAAAAGAGTGCATATCTGTCCTGGACTTTAAATACTAATTTAAAAACGCACATGGATTACTTCTTGATCCAGTTATTGCACAAGTCTGGATGTGGGCACTAGAATTCACTGTCAAAGAAAAACTACTCTCAGAAAGACACGGAAATATAGAGCACACATTCCTGAACTGATGCAAATGAAATTCACCTTATGTGGCAGAAGGATACAGGACTAGCGAGAGGAAGAATCATGAGTATCTTTAAAACTTCTACATCCTGTCACAACCAGAAAACAGCACCACGTCAAATAGTTTCAAATTCAGTAGTAACATTCAGCAACAAATCCCAAGAACCTCAAAAATGAAATAATTTAAAGAGTCTCCAGTACTAGTCTCCTCTCTCCTTTTCACCCCAAACAGAGAGATGTATTTTCATTTGCAAACTCAAAAAAATTTTTAGTTACACTCTACTGGTGACAGAGAAGTGGCTTTTGGCTTTAAGCCACCATCTTCTGAAATGCTATACAGCTTTGAAAACAAACTGCCTTGCTGAACCACCACAAATATTGAGTAGGGGACCAAGTAGCCAATTCTCTTCCCCCAGAATAAACAAACTGCCAGCTCGGGTTTGGATGGGGAAAAAAACAGACTACTTTTTCTGCTTAATGTCTTTGAGAACTGCACTGCTGCTAACACAGCTACAGACCTTGCATTCTTATGGTCTGAAATCAGAGTATAATCAAAGACTAGATGTCCAGGCATCCTATCATCACAGAAGTTACACTAGCAATTTAAGAATGCTATAGATGTGAAGAAAGCAATGTTTTGTTGGGTTTTTTGACAACACTGAAAAGCTAACGTTTTCATTATAATATTCCTACTTCATCATATACACATTTATTTGGACAAAGTTGAAATTACAAACGTTGTATGAGCCATCAGAATTCACAATGCTGTAAAATCAAATATTAGAGGAAGCAAAAAGTCATTTAAGCAAATTATTTTGTTACAATGAATGTCAAATTCAGCAAAGGATCCATTAAAAGGCACAATAAATGCAAGCAATGACTTCAAAATATTTTAAATTCCCAATTATGAAGAGGTATTTTAAAGTACTAACATAATCACATTGCATACAAAAAAACCTGTGGGACTGGTCCATCAGTTAATTTTGTAATGTATGTAACTTGCTTCCATTTTCATTAGTGATTCTGACTTTGTACTCCCATTCACAGAGGTATTGCATTCTTGCAGTCCTCGCCCATTTCAACCTCAGACCTCTTTCCTCCATCAGTATCTCTTATTGATTTAAATACAATCTTAGAGAAAATTCTGCTGGGTTTTGCCATTAATATCTCGAAACATCTACAATTCTGGGAGTTTGTATTTATGCCATCTGATGGTTTGTATTGCACAGGGAATCCTAGTAATTATGATTTAAATGCCTACTGACGTGGTTGATGATGATATTGCTTGAATGCCGGTCACGTTTACCAGATCCTGGCCACCAGAATAATAACAGTAAAGGAGTGTTTTCCATAATTTAACAATTTCTCCTACTTCAACAAATGTATTCTATCTATCCTAAGTAGCATCACAGTGCATAGTAAGTTGCATAGAAGCAGCAACACTGCAAAATTACAAGGCAATTTTAATTAATCACATTAATTTGCTTAATTATGCTGAAAACATTTCACCTCTTTCTCAGCATTATAATGTAAAATTTTGGAAGCAATATAATTTGAAAATTGACAAATTTGCTATTTAATGTTGCCATAACAACCATAGAAAATTGTGTAAGAAAATACCAAGCAATAAAGGATGAAATGCCATAGAAACAGATAAGAATAGAACAAGTTGTGTCAGTACTAGCCTTTAGGAAAATTTTAGGCACAGAAAACCTCATGGACAGAATTATGAATAGACAGAGAAATAGAAAAGGGCAGTTAATGTCGGGAAATCAAAAACATAGTTATATGGCAGAGTGCCAATGTCCTCCAACAGAGATTACATGCAGATTAATCAAAACCTCTATGAAAACACATTAGACAAAAATTCAGCAGAGATTATGTCAGAGACTTGTTTTGCTTTTTGTTTTTGGTTGTTTTTTTTTTAAATCTCTTGCTTATAACAATACTGCTGCAGTGTTGCATGACATAAATAGTCAAAAGCCCTCAAAACCTGAATACAGTAATAGCTAAACTCCTGCCAGTTCTACACGGTTTTCTACAACTCCCTCCAGCAGAAGGAACTAACAATTGACTTAGGAAGTTATGAAGGAATTCAAATGTAGGGATCTATTTTCCTGTAGGTCAACCCACTACTGCACTGTATAATAAATGAAAACACGAGATGATATCATTTCATCTCTGCTCTTCATCTTTCCAACGACCTTTCAGAGGAAACATCCTGGAGCCTGAATTTTGTTTAACATGGAAGTCATACAGGCTGGATAATATGACATTCCTACCCATGAGCAAAACATCTTTAATGCATTTATTTCTCCTAAAATAAAAATAAATGTTATACAGATATCTCTATATCAGAGCTAGAATACACAGGTCAGTCCAAAGCAAAGTTGTGTGTTCAGTAGAAGAAATAGTACATTCACAGCTCCTTGTTTAAACAAAGTCAAAATCAAACCTCTCTCTACTAAAACTCCATTTTGTATGTTATCCACTGGCTTGTATTGACAGCATTATCAGGAGAAACACCTTCTCACATCTCTCTTGTTTCAAAGGACAAAAAAGCAGATGGGATTAAAATGGAGCCCAAACCAAAGATGTTATATTTAGATTTGATTCAGCAGACATATGGAAACCATTACATAAAGAAGGGAATTGTTGCATAAAAACACTCACGTGAGATGCAACTTAAAGACAAGAATCTTTGGAGCAGCATGAAAAAATGATGGAGACTAAGGTAGTAGCTTCATTCTACCCTAAATCTAACCTAATGACCCGAGGTAGCCAGAAGGGTCAGTCCGGCTGTCTGAAACCCTCAGGCTCCTGACCACTTCCTTACATGAGATCCATCAATTCTGCAACTGCAGGGTGAGCTGGGAGAAAGGAGAGAGGAGGACAAGGAGGTGTCAGACAGATTTTAACTGACTCAGCTCTCTGGCTGCCACCTCCCTGCTCTGACTGACACATGGAGAGAAACAGAAATGAGCCAGTGTCCCCTTCTGCCATGTCTGTCTCTTCATAGCTCCCATCTCCTGAATAAGCCTGGGGTATGCCACCCATCTGTCCCTGCTTCCAAGCTACAGAGGCCACGATCAACCTTTCAGCAGGCCAAAGACAGCTGACTATGGAGCTCAGCCTACAACCTGAGCACAGGTATCAATCTGGATCTCTCTTCTGAGAGGCAAATTAGTGGTGGTAGTTTTAAAAATTGGAGCAAATTAACTCCTTTGAAGCCTTCACCCTTACTGAATTCAGACAATACAATTCAAAAGTTATCAGGACACCTGCACAATCACATAAGTCTAATTTCCTCAAGAAACAGACAAAAAATAATA